>JAWMCH010000175.1:0-137994 GCA_033675125.1 Athetis lepigone | reverse complement strand
CTTATGGGATCACTTTGTTGTCCGTCTGTCCGTCCGTCCGTCCGGCTGTCAAGACCCTTTTTCTCAGAAACGCGTCGAGATATCAAGCTGAAATTAATATCACATACTCAAGTCTGCTATCACTCAAAGCCGTGAAAAAATCAAGTTTCTAATTCAACGCAAAAAAAAGATACGGCGGTTTATATTGCATATTTAGAAATTTGCAAGAGAATCAAAACCTATAGGGTACTTCCCATTGACCAAGAATCATGAAATTTGGCAAGAAGCAAGGTCATGTAACACAAGTAAAGGAAAAACTCCGAAAACTGTAAATTTGTAGTTTGTTCACATCAGGCGTCCGTCTGTCCGTCTGTCTGTCAAGATCCTTTTTCTCAGGAACGCGTCGAGATATCAAGCTGAAATTAATATCACATACTCAAGCCTGTTATTCCTAAAAGCAATGAAAAAATCAAGATTCTAAATCAACGCAATAAAAAGATACGGTGGTTTATGTTGCATATTTAGACATTTCCAAGGGAACCAAAACTCAAAACCTACAGGGTATTTCTAATTGACCTAGAATCATGAAATTTAGCAAGAAGCAAGGTCATGTAGCACACGTATAGGAAAAACTCCGAAAACAATAAATTTGTAGTTTGTTCACATCAGGCGTCCGTCTGTTCGTCCGTCTGTCAAGAACGTTATTCTCAGGAACGCGTCGAGATATCAAGCTGAAATTAATATCACATACTCAGGTCTGCTATCTCTTAAAGCAGTGAAAAACTCAAGTTTCTAAATTAACGCAATAAAAAGATACGGCGGTTTATGTTGCATATTTAGACATTTCCAAGGCAACCAAAACTCAAAACCTACAGGGTACTTCCCATTGACTTAGAATCATGAAATTTCGCAAGAAGCAGGGTCATGTAGCACAAGTATAGGGAAAACTCCAAAAACCGTAAATTTGTAGTTTGTTTACATCAGGCGTCCGTCTGTTCGTCCGTCTGTCAAGAACGTTTTTTTAGGAATGCGTCGAGATATCAAGCTGAAATTAATATCACATACTCAGGTCTGCTATCTCTTAAAGCAGTGAAAAACTCAAGTTTCTAAATCAACGCAATAAAAAGATACGGCAGTTTATGTTGCATATTTAGACATTTCCAAGGGAAGCAAAACTCAAAACCTACAGGGTACTTCCCATTGACCTAGAATCATGAAATTTGGCAAGAAGCAAAGTCATGTAGCACAAGTAAAGGGAAAACTCCGAAAACCGTAAATATGTAGTTTGTTCACATCAGGCGTCCGTCTGTTCGTCCGTCTGTCAAGAACGTTTTTCTCAGAAACGCGTCGAGATATCAAGCTGAAATTAATATCACATACTCAGGTCTGCTATCTCTTAAAGCAGTGAAAAACTCAAGTTTCTAAATCAACGCAATAAAAAGATAGGGCGGTTTATATTGCATTTAGATATTTGCGAGGGATTCAAAACCTATAGGGTACTTTCCATTAACGGAACCCTCGTTGCGCGAGTCCAACTCGCACTTGACCGGTTTTTTTTTTTAATCTCGAGATATCGAATATGATGTACCGAAACACGACTAGATTAGAAGATACTATAAAATACTTATAATTTTTTTTTAATATTTTACACAAGCATCTGCCTTCAAAAACTAAAAACAGAAAAATAACTTTTTTGGGCGTCTTTCAAACTAAAATCATTTATTTCTAACTAGCTTCTGCCCGCGGCTTCGCTCGCGTTAGAAAGAGACTAAAAGTAGCCTATGTTACTCTCCATCCCTTCAACTATCTCCACTTAAAAAATCACGTCAATCCGTCGCTCCGTTTTGCCGTGAAAGAAAGACAAACAGACAGACAGACAGACAGACAGACACACTTTCTCATTTATAATATTAGTATGGATATGGATAGACCATTTAAAAGGCACCTTAGAACGTCAAAATAAAGAAAACGAATCTAGTTGCCCATTCCATTCTGTTTGTTTTGTTTAATATAATATATCTTACTAGCTTTTGCCCGCGGCTTCGCTCGCGTTAGAAAGAGACAAAAAGTAGCCTATGTTACTCTCCATCCCTTCAACTATCTCCACTTACAAAATTACGTCAATTCGTTGCTCCGTTTTGCCGTGAAATAAAGACAAACATACAGACAGACAGACAGACACTTTCCCATTTATAATATTAGTATGGATACTGGGTGTATTTTAGGTCTTGCTCAACCCGCTAGGAGATGATTCTACTCATAAAAACAAATAACTTTTATTATGGAACCAACTCTGAAATCTCGAAAAAAATATCAGCTGGTTAATACATTATGATCGGGAGGGCATTGAACTTTTGTTAGAAACAGCTGATATTTTTTTCGCAACTTCAGAGTTGGTTCCATAATAAAAGTTGTTTGTTTTCATGGGTAGAATAGAATCATCTCCTAGCGAGTTGAGCAAGACCAAAAATATACCTAGTATATCTTTCTGTTTTTAGTTTTTAAAGATTAAAATATCTTTTTACTCTTGGGTGCGATTTTTTATTGAGAATCTTCATTTATAAAGTCGGTTAAAACATATAATCCTTCTCTTGAAAGTAACAAATCCTTTCTGAAAACCATATTAAACTCGGTTCCCCTCGGTTAAACAAAAAAAAACAGGACAAACCGAAAACTTCCTTTTTAGGGTTCCGTACCTCAAAAGGTAAAAACGGAACCCTTATAGGATCACTTTGTTGTCCGTCCGTCCGTCCGTCCGCCCCGCCCGTCTGTCACGACCCTTTTTCTCAGAAACGCGTCGAGATATCAAGCTGAAATTAATATCACATACTCAGGTCTGCTATTTCTCAAAGCAGTAAAAAAATCAAGTTTCTAAAGCAACGCAATAAAAAGATACGGCAGTTTATATTGCATATTTGGACATTTGCAAGGAAATCAAAACCTATTAGGTACTTTCCATTGACCTAGAATCATGAAATTTGGCAAGAAGCGGAGTTATGTAGCACAAGTAAAGGAAAAACTCCAAAAACCGTAAATTTGTAGTTAGTTCACATCAGGCGTCCGTCTATCCGTCCGTCTGTCAAGAACCTTTTTCTCAGGAACGCTTCAAGATATCAAGCTGAAATTAATATCACATACTCAAGTCTGCTATGTCCCAAAGCAGTGAAAAAAACAAGTTTCTAAATCAACGCAATAAAAGATACGGCGGTTTATATTGCATATTTAGACATTTTCAAGGGAATCAAAACTCAAAACCTATAGGGTACTCCCATTGACCTAGAATCATAAAATTTAGCAAGAAGCAAGGTCATGTAGCACAAATAAAGGGAAAACTCCGAAAACTGTAAATGTGTAGTTAGTTCACATCAGGCGTCCGTCTGTCAAGAACCTTTTTCTCAGGAACGCTTCAAGATATCAAGCTGAAATTAATATCACATACTCAAGTCTGCTATGTCCCAAAGCAGTGAAAAAAACAAGTTTCTAAATCAACGCAATAAAAAGATACGACGGTTTATATTGCATATTTAGACATTTTCAAGAGAATCAAAACTACTTCCCATTGACCTAGAATCATGAAATTTGGCATGAAGCAAGGTCATGTAGCTTAGTTTTAGTTTTTTCATAAAAAATTAAAGGAACCCTCGTTGCGTGAGTCCAACTCGCACTTGACCGGTTTTTTATTTAGGGTTAGACTTAGCTCAGAGAATCTTAGCTCTGTAAAATAATTATGTGACCCACACTTTTTTAGGGGGTGGGAAATCATCAAATGAATCCTGTCAATATTTTTGCTGTTTCATACATTACAATTAATAATTCTGTTTTATGTGAGGTATTTTTTTCCGACTTACCGACTTACCGACTTTAAACCATACAAAAGTTGCGATAGCTCGGTTAATAATTTAATATGCATGTTATAAAAATAATTTATAGCCTATAGCACTCAGGAATAATGTAGCTTTCTGCCAGTAAATTTTTTAGAATTGGATCATGAGTTCCAGGGATTACCCCCTTTCTTTTTCTTTGTTGGATGTTTTTCAGAGTTAATAAATAAATATACTGAGACAACTCACACACGGTCATCTGATCCCAAGTTAAGCTCTGCTTAGAGCTTGTGTTATGGTAACCAGACAACTGTTACACATACTTATATATTTTATAAATACATACATATTATAGATAAATTACACCCACAGAACAAACAATCATGCTCATCACACAATGTTTGTTCTGGGTGGGAATCGAACCCACGACCTCCGTCCTCCAGCTTGGCAGTCAGGGCTACTAACCGCTACACCAACAGGCCCGTCAGTTGGTTCAATAATAAAAGTAGTTTGTTTTCATGGAGAATTATCTCCTAGCGGGTTGTGCAAGACCAAATATACACCTAGTAATATTTACATAGGTACCTACCGATTAGAAATGGGTACCAACTGTTCGTCAAAGAATATTTTACGAATATTTTAATAGTACTAATTAGTTAGGTTACTGTATTGTTGACGCAACATAGGTACAATAGTCAGGAAGGAATATTAAACAACAAAAACCCAGTCTATTTTGGAGTTTCCTGTTTTTTTGACCTACCTAATTAGTTAGATATACAAATAGACTTACCTAATTAGATAGGTATTTATTTTAAACTAGTATTAAAATAGTTATAAAAATACAATAATTCTTTTCTAGAGACTGTGACAATTACAGCTAGGTTAAATAAAAATAAATACTTATCATTATTTTTATCAAATATTTCTTGAAGTCCCGGAAAAAAGAAAAGTTAAATGCGTCTTCAAATTAAGGAACAAGGTCTTACGAGGTGGTTGATGTTTATCACTACATAGTATAAAACAAAGTCGCTATCCACCGTCTGTCCCTATGTATGCTTAGATCTTTAAAACTACGCAACGGATTTTGATGCGGTTTTTTAATAGTTAGAGTGATTTTTAAGGAAGGTTTATATGTATAATACAGGCATAATATAGTAGAGAAAAACCGGGATTTTTAGAGATTTGTAACACCCGTGCGAAGCTGGGGCGGGTCGCTAGTTAATTATAAAATAAGTAAGGCAGGTAGTTAATTATAAAATAAACGACATATTATACTGATGCCGACGCCGTTTGCCGTATTCACAAATCAAACTAAATTTTAGTTCAGTGTATCTTTCTCTTTCTATAGAATTAAGCAAAGGACAAAAGATAAGTAAGGACATAAATTAGTCGTCATATTTTTAGTGGCCATGCTTTTAATCGCACTCACAGGATTAAACTAATATTGTATCTTCTGTCACTTGTGTCCTTTTCTTAGTGAAATGAAAAGAGAAAGAATATGCACTAAACTTTTAAAGGACAATGGGCAAAAATGTATGGGACGTGGTACCCGCTCCAATAGTCATCATTAAGGCCCCCCAAGCCAAGAGAGCGAACTAGTTGGTGGGCGTGGTTAAAATGTATGCTGTCTCATTTGGAATCGTGCGAAAACGAGATGGCGCCAGTAAAGAGCAGTAAAGAAATATTTCGCGCTACTTGCTACGCGCACACGCCGCCGCCGCGTCCGCTGCTGCTGTGTGCGCGTAGATATATACATACACAAGCATGCATTACTTATTTGTTTTCAGAATGTTGTGTTGAGTTGATACTAATATCATTTTCAATTCAGGGCTTTTGATAAAATTTATGTGACGTTACCTACAAGCACACAAATACGATGCTAGATTGTGTTGTGTAAGCAGTTGTAGGTACTTACTATTACTATTACGTACTAGCTATTACGTAACAAGAATTTACAAGACATCCGCATCCTACTAATCCTACTTCCTACCAATATTATAAATGTGAAAGGTTGTATGGATGTACGGATGTTTATTACTCTTATACGCAAAATCTACTGAACCGATTGCGATAAAACTTGTTGTAGATAGCGGAGTTACCTGGGTTAGGACATAGGCTACTTTTTATCCGCGGGTGAAACCGCGGGGCGCTGCTAGTAGGTTACATTTTGAATTGATATTTTGTACTCGTCTCGTCATTATATTACTATTGCAGTAGACTAGCTGCGTCCCGTAGGATACCTACCAATATGAGGTCGCTTGGAGACGCTGCACCACGCTACTGCCACCGCAGGACTCACGCTTTACCTTAGCGCCGTAAACTAGGTAGGTATTTATTACGTGGCAAGGACGCGCGGCCGATGTCACGAGCTTATATAGGGTTGTCACTTGTGATAAATAATTTTCTGTGTTATTTATATTTATCAATACTGTGATAGGAATAGGTCGTTCCTAAACTTCAAAGAACAGAGACAAGAAACGGAAACTTCCTTAGGACTACATTTTTTTTCGAGATATCTGTCCCGAAATTTCAATACAACACTTAAATACCTACGTTAAAAAAAATGTTGTTTGAAATAAGTATATTCGTTATAATTATTTATAATTCGTTTATATTTGCCTAAAGTTGGCGACTAGATATATCATAATAAATAACATACAAATTCGTTACAACCATGAAATTTTCTGGATTTTTTTTTGGAGATCCTTTTTTAAATGTCTTGGTGATTGTTTTTTGTTTGTATAATAATTTATGGTTGTAACGACTGTGTATGTTATTCATTATGATATATCTAGTCTCCAACGTTAGGTAAATATACACAAATTACTTATTCCAAATAACATTTTTTTAATGTATGTATTTTAGTGTTGTCTCGAAATTTCGGGACAGATGTCTCGGAAAAAAATGTAGTCCTAAGGAAGTCTCCGTTTCTTGTCTCTGTTCTTCGAAGTTTAGGCAAATAGGCACGACACGACCTATTCCTATTACACTAATGATCTATCATCATAAAACCACAGATTAATAGTTACTACGTAACAGATACTTCACTCCAACACAAAAACGAAAATACCTACGCTATAATAGCCTACAAAATCATAATAATAATACCAGCTGTTTGCAGCGAGGAGAAATGTACCATAAGTACGCACAAAGAGAGTTGAGATTCGTTTGCCCGCCGCGCGACTAACGTGTGTGCGTGTCATCCAGCAAATTATGTACTAGGGTTATACGTATGACGATAATGGTAACAAAACGAATGTTTTAGAAAAACAATATTTTTTTTATTTGTTGATCAAATTATTTTTTAGTTTAATAAAATGACTGATGCATATTTTTCGTTCCTTGAATTCCCAATTATTATATTTTAGTGTCGAAAATATCCAAAACCGCGTGAATAATTTTAATAAATAATCAAAAGGGAAGCAGGAGAATTGGGAAACAGGGGAATTGCACAATAAGTAATTACGTGGTTTTGGCATTTTGATAGTCAGCGCTGTACCCGTGACGCGCGAGCACTCAGCCGGGCGCGCGACAGCCCGGTGTTCGTTGTTCCGTCGACGGTACGTGAAGCGGTAGGCACAAAACGCGTGGCCTTGAGCGAGTGACGGACGCCTGATAAAACCGCGAAAAGAGCATTTTACAGTAGAGCGTTTCTAAAATTTTTTTTAACTAAATGTAAACATTCTTAGTACCTACTTATGTCTTTTATACGAAATTTTTTTTTGAATAATATAAAATAAGTACCTGGTCTACGTTTTATAACATAAAATACGTTCAGATTTTCTAAAATTATAGGGTAATTGATTTGTAGGTATATACATCCATATACATTTTTACATAAACAGACATACCAAAATTGTTTACTTTTAGTCATAATAAGTACCTAAACCGATGGAATATAGTAGACCTAATTTAAATATTGATGATGGATTGAACCAAAGTAAACAAACCCGATAATCTCTAAAATATCTAAACATTATTAAACAGAAAGTTACAATGCATATCTACCTATAACACTCACAGAACTTATGGCACTTTATTTTGAGCATAAATTATGCCTCATACAACAGGTAGGTATGGTAGGTACCTAATTAGTTATGTTTGTTATAAAATATAAACAAACACAATGAGCAAACTGCAAGATGACCCACTGACCCTGACCTTACCTATGGACAAATTACTATATTCTAATAACTAGCTGTCCCCTGCGGTTTTACCCGCATTTTTCGTTACTGTTCCGCTCCCGTGGGTCGTAGCGTGACGGTATATTAAGCCTATAGCATTCCTCGATAAATGGGCTATCTAACACTGAAAGAATTTTTCAAATCGGACCAGTAGTTCCAGAGATTACCCCCTACATACAAACCTACAAACTTACAAATTTTACCTCTTTATAATATTATTATTATATTATTATACATAGAAGTATAGATAATAATAATTATTAATTACTTATTGATACTTTTTTACGGCTGTCCAACTTTATAGTAAGTGGGTATAAGAGCTAGGTACGGAACATGAAACCAAACTGAATTTTGAGCCCTCCGCTCGCACGATAGCGGCGCGGCGCTAGCGCATGCCCCTTCCCCGCGCTACCCGCACGCAGTACTAAAAATGAGTGAGCAACAAGATGATTTGTAGCAAAAACACTCACGGGAAATTTCGTAAATATCTTTATGTGCCTAGTGTGTTTATATTAAAATGCTTAGATAAATACTTTCAAAGTAATGTTATTTGAATTTTCAAGTGGTTAAGCTAGGCATCTGCGGAAGTAGTTTTGAATTTTTCGTATTTTTTTAATACTTTATTTGCGCTTAAAGTTTCGCTAAAATTTGCTCGAAAACTCGAATGTTTAGTGGCTTGTAACTTTCGAACCAAGTTTTTTTTTAGAATTCTGGCTCCGTACACGCGTAGTTAATGACAAAACTAATTGATATTATCCTGTTTTTCTTAAATACAACCATAAATAGAGGCGTAATCAGCTGTCGCCGTTTGTATGGAAGAATGACCGGCTTGAGCAGCCTTAATACATCATTGAAAAGACATTTTAATGCACAAAAACGTCTACCATGGTGCTTTTCGCTAGTCACGTTTGGGAAGCAGTAATCTCACTAAGTTTTATAAATGAGAATTTACTACAAACTATTTATATCAGTAAAATAAAGCTAGGATAAGAGTGACTTAGACGATGATATAACACACTTAGGATTTTATTATTAAAAGAAGTAAGAAAACAAGCGTTCTTCAAATAAAAATCATATATTGGGAAGGAATAGGGTTATTATTAGTTAGTAAGACTGTCGTTTATCTCAAAACGCAATCAGATTTGAGACTGGCGGCTATAGTAAATATTGTTCTTCTAAGTAAGATCTTTTAAACGACACTACAACCATATTTATTGGAGCCGGGTACCAATTTCGGGTACCATATTGCCCATTCTCCTTTAGTTTAAATTTAGTATAAAAAAGCGAATCGACACCAATATAAGATTGTGCAGTTTTCAAAGAAAACATTGAAAGTTGTTGAAAATTCCACTTGTAATTTTTGCTGTTTGTCCGCGAGGAATTCTTGAGGTCCTACATCCTGCTGTGTGCACCGTGGATCAGATATAATTGTACCTATGTGTTAAACATGTGTTAAATATATGAACCATTTCATATTTTTTGTCGCACCACGTTTCCGATCCGGATCTATGTAATAAATAGTAGGCAATAATAATGATATCTTGCTCATACTCGTAGCATCCACTGGCAACATCACCTGCATAAGCTAGCAGGGATTTCCCGGTTTATATTTTGTTCTTAAATTAAAGTACCTAAGACCCTGTCCAGGAGGGCGAATGCGCCGCGATTCTCTCGCGCGTATCACGCGCGAGTGTTGCGTCCAGAGCCAACGCGTATATAGAGCGTACCTACGCGCGAGTCGTATTTCCTTCTCTTTCTTTTTTATACGTGCTCTCGCTCTGGAATTCGCGCGAACTCTGGACGCAACAAGGCGGCCCTAGTATCTCGACTCGCGCGAGTCACGCGCGAGTCGAGAGTCCGGCGAATTGCACGCGTGTTACGCGCGAGTTTATTATTCGCGCGATGCTTGTGGACGCGGTGTATTAGTGCCTAGTATCTCGCCAACGCGCGAGTGAATTCGCGCGAGTCGTTTACGCGGCGAATTCGCCGTCCTGGACAGGGTCTAAATAAGTGGGCCACAAGTCTTCTAATAATACAGCATACCACTCATATGACGTAGTCGTTGGATCAGACACGTGCTAGAGTGAACACCACATTAGGCAATATTGTGTGGCTGAGTGGGACTTCCCACTGCATGATAGACCATTTATTTATAGGCAGCGGGCTGCCTAGGACCGCGATGGTTAAATAAAATATAAATATCTTGGTATATACAACTCACACACGGTCATCTGATCATAAGCTTAGTAGAGTTTTATGGTAACCAGACAACTAATATGTATACTTACTTATATAACTTGTAAATAGGACACGGAACAAACAACCACACTCACCGTAAAGTCTGACTTTGATTCTTTAGGCAGATTCAGATGTCATGTTGGTTCTGATGGTGTGACTTCAGTTAGCGTTTTGGACAAAAATATTCGAGTTAGTTGGGTGATACAAACTATACTGTATATTTGTTGAAATATGGTTCATATGGCGTTGCATCAAACACCAAATATTTTGCCAAAAAAGTACGTAAAGTAGAGCAGAGATAAAATAAATCTGTCTACACACCAAAGCCCTGACACGAAGGCCTGATTTTGAAACTATCGTTTAGACAGCTTAATAGACACCATGAGGGACAGCTAGTACCAAATAAAACAACAATAAATGTAGTTTATAATATTTATTTGAATCGTATCTGACACTATGTACATGCTTTGTGTTGTCATGTAAATAATTTGTATATAAGTTTTCAGATGTTAACTGGAATGAAGAAATTAGTTTTCTACAAATACATACGAAAATTTCCCCAAACGAAACTCGAATTTCGGAGGGCATGAGAATAAATACTAGTTTAAAAATACTCCAGCTTATACCTACGCACATGGGATCGTACTGTGTATTCATTACTAACATTTATGATTATAGTAAAAAAACTGCATTTTCTAGCTTTCCGAATCGTTCCCTCTGATATAATACCCGCTTGTAATTTTGCTACAATAAATGCAATTTTTGTGACCTTATGGCTAAATTATCCAGCGATTCCGACGATGGCTTCGGAGGCGAAGTATTTCACGTCTACATCAGGGTCTACGTTTAATTTCTCAAGTACAGGCTTGACTTGCGGTTGGATAACCGCGGGGTCTAAGAAGGGGGCCATTTTCTGCAGGGTCTTAGCGACGTTGAACCTGACGTTGGCAACATTATCATCAGCCATCGACAATACAGTAGGGAGAAGTACTCTAGTGGTGATATCCTTGCCGCAAACTTCAGACAGCACATTGATGCAAAACAGGTAGGTCATCCTGTGAAGGTAGTTCTGTTCTCGGGACATAGCGAGCACTTTGGGGATAACATTGGTTTCCGCCCACTGAGATCCGTATTGCTCCACTAGTTTCTTAAGATTCAACGTGGCCGCTTCACGAATAGCGTAGACATGATCAATGAGCCACGACATGCATAGACCTGTGAGCTTCTCATCAAAGAACTCCTGTCCAAGTTGTCCGGCAAGAAGAGGCATGTGTTCTATGATAGCAAGACGGACGCGCCATTTCGTGTCTTCAGCTAACTCCACGATGGCGGGGAGGAGAGATTGGACCAGTTGCTGGATCCCGATGACTTCGTTAACGCACTCCAAGTTCGAGATGATGTTGAGCCTGACTTCTGGGCACTCGTCTTTGAGTTGAGTGAGGAATAAAGGCAGTAGGTGTTCGATGGTGTTCTGGCGCCCGACGATGGGGCTGAGGCCCATGATGACGGAAGCTAGGGCTGACTTCACGTGTTGGTTGGCGTCGCAGACCAGGTCCTTGATCTGAGGCAGGATCATCGTCATGATGATGTGTTCCTGGTGCGCCTTGTCTAAGTTCATGCAGAAGTCTTTCACCTGGAAGAATAAGGAGAATTTTAATACTTAATAGAATATTACAAGTTATTTATTGCTAGCTTCTGTAGTCCTGTATACAACACATATCCAATGACAATAAGAAAAATCGTAGTTTTATATCTATGAAAATTTTTTTGTCAGATGAACTTATCGATGAAGAGAGCTGTCCTTCCAGAAAATATCAATTAGAAATGGATAAACAAATTTATATCTTTACAATATTATACAGTTGTAAGATCTGCTTACTTGTTAGTGAGAAAACTGAAATTCTTCTAGTCTACGCACACATCGCACTGCATATTTTTTTGGCGGTGTCAATACAGCTCTTTTTATACCTCAGTGCGAAAATAACATTAAACTGCCACAATAATAAATAAAAAGCATTTTATTTCTTACAATATAAATGTAAATGAATGTAAATCTGATACTATTAATTATTAAAAAATTTCAGCTGTTTCATACATTACAGTCAGGAAGGCATTGAACATTTGTTAGAAACAGCTGATATTTTTTCGCGATTCAGAGTTGGTTCCATAACAAAAGTTGTTTGTTTTCATGGGTAGAATCATCTCCTAGCGGGTTGTGCAAGACCAAAAATACACCTAGTATAAAGTCAGTTAAACTGGCACAATACCCAACCCAGAGAACCCAGTAGTACTGACCTTCCCAGCAGCAGCAGCCCGTACTTCAGCCTCAGTGTCCTTTAACAGAGCCTGGAAGATCTGTGCCAGGTCCGAGCGAGCCAGCTCAGGGCCCACTGCTTGCTGCAGCTCCACGAATCTGGAATATGGACGTGGGTTAAGATTTGTTGTGAAATAAAAGGAATCACAATTTGTGTGGTTCTAGCTTTTACCCTCGATGTCGCGCTCGTGGAAGTTCAGTACAGTCATAGTATAAAGAAAGAAAAGGGAAGTAGGCTATCTCCGGCCCAATCCGCGATATAATTGCCTACTGTCTTAGGGTTGTCACCTTTACACACGACACAATTACGATTTTCTAACTGTAATTAGGTAGGCACTTAGTTACTATACCTACAATACTGAGAAATCGGCATAACTAAACGTAAACAAAACAATAGCAGCAAATCAATTGACAGAATGATCAAAAGTACCTAATACATTCTAGTAGGAAATTAGGCCTACCTACCTACTTCCTCTGTGTAATAGAAAACTAATACTTACTTACAACAAAATAGTAGATTGTATTACAAGGGCGCAAAGTAATATTTTTACAGCGAGGGCGTTTTTTGAATCTTTTCATAAATAGAGTCCCGAACGTAGCGAGGGATTTAAAGTGTCGTGTGAAAAGGTGACAACCCTAAGACAGTAGGCAATTATATCGCGGATTGGGCCGGAGAGCGTATTGCCAAACTGTATGCTGACCCAGACACCCATAGTCTGTACTGAACTACGTCGTGCTCATTGAAATCACAAACAAATTGGAGCAATGTACGTACGAGCTCAGAGCATTCTGAGAAACTAATAAGGATCGTCAATCCGAGAGCGATCAATCAAAATTTTAGGGCGCCCCGACTCGGACAGGTTAGGTTAGAAGGAGGTGGCGGGGTCGTAGTGAGCGAGCGAAGCGAGCGAACAGACCCCGCCACCTCCTTAGTGGTTATTTTTTTTAAACCACCCAGAAGTAGGAGCCCCGCGAAGTAGGGCTCCGTCGAGTTATCTTTTTTAGACATTAGAGTGAAAAATAATTAATTTTACACGAAAAAATCCTAACTTAACCTCAAAATTGACGTAACATAACCTCAAACTTTGATCATGGATATCTCCGTAACCATGGGGCTCCTAAGGTTGGGAGTGGTATGGGGGGTATAGTATTTTAAAGCAAAATGTAATTTGATTCAGACACTCTCTGAATAGGTATACAGTTTGCTCTTCAACTAAAAAGGCAAACTGCGATCGAACTCAGAGCAACTCCGGTCTGGGTCAGCATACAGTTTGGCAATACGCGGCCGGAGATAGCCTACTTCCCTCTCTTTATACTATGCCCAAACACACAGCAATACGTTCTCCTGCGATTATAAGGGCCTATTTCACCATCTTCAAGTAAAGTGTTGATTAGTTAATTCCCAATTAGCGTTAACTGGCAAGTAAAAGCTATGAGTATCTTCTGTCAATTTCACCATCGAAAACAAAGCTTCAAGTAGTAACTCATTGTTTTAACTGAATGATGTCAAGATCATACGTCTCATTCGTTCAATATTACGTCAATTGTCTCTCGACAAACGTCATTTGCAGTTGACTTTGACATTCGTGTCTTTTTTTTAGCTTCTTTGTTTTTTTTTTGTGAGTTTCAATAGGGTAATATTTTTTTTACAATACGGCATTCTGTTGTTTATACTACACTACGATTATCAGCCGCACTTTAACGTTGATAAAGTCTATTTTTTATTAACGCTAAAGTGTTTTAGTTGAGACGGATTGATTTCTAAAATAAATAGTTGACGCAACGGAGCGTAGGTATAAAGTTTAGGTAGGCCTGGGACCTTATTAAACCTTTAAACACACGTGATTCGAGACACAATAGAAAGACAATAGCAGCGCGACAGCCTGCTGTCGGTTGGTCGTTGAAAGGTTAAGATATACATTTCCATTATAAACTGCTCCCCATACCACAAAGGGGCAGCATAGCTTAGAAATGTATTTAGGTTGACACGGTACTGAAAGTATAAAGTCATTACTGCAATTAAAAAACAATCTTCGTCTACGAATCATCATTTCATTTTTTAGTTGTCTGGTTACCACAATACAAGTTCTGCTTAGTTAGGGACCAGATGGTCGTGCAAGTTTAAAAAAAAAGGGATCGCACAAAAGAACAACCGTTCTAAACACGTGGCAAATATTTTAACCGCCAAGTAAAGACTATTGGGCAGATGAGGTGGCTAGTAAGTTACGGGCCAGTTAAGCTTATAAGTAGTGCTACTTGAAGGTGGTGAAATTGGCATGTGTAGTCACGGGTGACTTTAACCAATGATTAGCTTACTTGACACTTTACTTGGAGTTGGTGAAATAGGCCCTCAGACATTTTGGTTTCATTTAGCGGTGTCGAAAAGCAGTGTGCTTTTGCTAGGGCAGGAGAAACGCGTCGAGATTTTGTTAAAGTGTGCGTGCGTCGACGCATAGATACTATGGCGCAAACATACAAGCCGCGCGGGGCGGCATGCGTTTGTATGAAGATAACCTACTTCCCCCTCTTTATACTATGGTACAGTAGACCTGCGCTAATCATATAAACGTTTTGGTCTATACGATTCGCCGAATTAGTACTGCCTGATTACTGTGTAGTAAGAGCATCTACTCTATAACCCGGATATTTTCGAAATATCTGTTCATTAATTCGTTATAATATTGTGACGCCGGCGCGGGCGCGCACTGTGGGCATCACCAGCTGCTCCATGTTACATGTTACATGTTACAAGTACTCACTTGTCAGCGACCATGTAGCGCACCCGCCAGGAGGTGTCGCCGGCGCGGGCGCGCACTGTGGGCATCACCAGCTGCTCCATGTCCTCGGGCGGGAGGAGCGCGGCTACGGCAGCGCAGGCTTCAGCAGCTAGGAGACGGACTGAGTCTTGCTCGTCCTGGGTAGAAAGAAAATGGGAAAAATTAATATAAGCTGTTTAACATTTGTGTAGTTAATCGGTAACACGATGCCCATGTAAGACTGGTTGTCAAACTTTGTGGCTAATCTGACTACTCATAACCATTAGGAGTAACTGCTTTACATGCTTTCCCAGGCACGCGAAGTCAGTGATGTCTTAAATATACTCAGTACAAATGTGAATTGAAAAGGTTATAATGAAGTGTTCATTCAATTGTCATGATTTCAAGTTTCTATCTAGAATTCAAAGATACAGCCTACACATACAATGGTCACGGCTGGAGAGGGAACTCCATAAAGAAAAAGATGCAATCCTATGACCGACACCCAGAAGGTACCACTTTCTAGAAACACAAAACAAACGTAGTTTTCTACACAACATACCTGAGCAAGCGTAACAAACATCGGTATAAGGTCGCTCTTCACATATTCAACCTCCACGACACGGGCGAATTCACCGAGCTTGTAGGCGGCGGCGCGACGCACCATGGGCGTGTCGTCCTGACACAACGAGCGGAAGTGCTGGCGGAGTTCCGCCTTCACGGGAGCGGAGACACGAGGGTAGCATACGCTGGAAGTATAGGCAAAATTTTATAAATATGTTTGGACTTACTGCTGTTTGATTCAGATACCAGATGGGTAAATGCGAAAGTGTCAGTCTGTCTACGCTTTCATGTCTAAACCAAGATTATAGCTTAGTTTTAGACCTTCATAAACACGTGATTCGACAAATTGCGTGGGACAGTTATATAAATACAAATAAATTACACCATCAGATAAGCCTGCTAATCAAAGTCAGGATAGTCATGGTAGACTTGAAGGCAATAAATAAGTGGCTGGTAATTAGTGACTGAGGGTAATAAATACACTGAGAGATAATCAAAATTTGCCAAGATTTCAAGACAATACACTATTACAGATCGACGGTATTTACTTACAAACCGAAATAAGATCTGGTTTTATGAAGAGTGGGAGTTGGGTGGTCACCAAGGAAAACATCCACTGGAATACATCATCACTTGATTGACATACATAATTTTTTTACATGATTTTTATTATTGATTATTTTCAACGTAACATAACAATTCAATTGTATAATATAGTTGATTGAAATAAAATAGATATTTAAACTAATACAACGATTTCTTTAGACAAGTTTGGATGTTTTGACTTATATGGTAATGTTCGACCTATTTAATAAAATGTGTTTAAAAATAAAGCCATTCTGTTGATTGTTATTCTATTGCTCACCACACAGCTTGCTCTGAAAACTAGTGATAATAATAGAGTATGTTTCTTCACCTCACTACGTAAAAATTTGCGTAAATATTTACACATTTTGTTTTTCTTAACACCCCGTAATTTTTCGACGGTAGTCAGAGTATAATTAAATAGTGTAAAAATCAATACCATCGTAAGAATGCCATAGAATTGTTATGCAGCAGTCAGAATGACTGCAGTGTTAAAATCTTGTAAGATAACTATCAAAAAATGTTTTGTTTATTACTCTTTAAGATATAAAGACGCATGGGTACCAGAATCATTGAATAGAAAGGATATCAGAATCATTCATCTTAAAGTAGGTAATGGCACGAAGTAATTTGGGAATAAGTAGACACGTCTTCGATGAGCAGCCTTATAATCACGATTCTCAATGTAAATCACAATAATCACACAAATCACACACATTATGTTACACAGATGAAAATGGGTTTAGTTTTGGGTCGGCGATCCGTCGTAACCGTCCAGGACCACGCTATCGTTTTTCCAAACTCCACGAATACGGTGGCTGTTGACGTTTATGACGTTTCGCCAGAGTGACAACTGTGTTGTCACTCTCACCAATGTTTAAATAAGGTTTCAATCTCTATGGCGCCAGGTATGCGCCTTCACGGCCGGACTGACAATCGCACGTCCTCGGGCGAATATGAATTCCTGCAACAAGACGACACCATCGAACCGCCATGCTCGTCCACCCTGACATCAGCCAATGCCTCTTACTTAAGGCCACAGCCTATTTCGAACTCATACTCACAACTTGCACCGTTCTTTTACCTCGTGCTATGCATAGCCCGGACAAATGCGTCCCTTCGACTTGCCCCAAGGGCAAGACCGGACAACACCGTCCCTTCAACTAGCCATAGCTCACTCATAACTATGATGCGCAGCCCGGACAAATGCGTCCCTTCGACTTGCACCAAGTGCAAGACCGGACAACACCGTCCCTTCGACTCGCCATCACCCACGTCAACGAACTAGACTCGTACGTCCCTTCGACCAGCACCGCTAAGCCCGGACAATACTATCCATTCGTGACACACAGACGCATGCGTCCCTTCGACCTGCTAGCACTCTAGCCAGGACCGGACAACATCTCGTCTTTGGGTTTGCGTCCCTTCGAGTTACCCACCAATGGGCAAAACCGGACAACAACACCCACACTCAATCACTTTACATAATCTAAACGTACCGGTTCCAAACACTATGCTCATTGAATGTCTACTTCTACGTCAAATGTTATAAGGCACCTCACCTGCCAAATCAGCATTCGCTGTTTCAAAAGACGTTTCAGACGATGCAGTCAGAGTAGCTAAATCTGCAGTCAGGGTATAAACACTCCAAGCTGACATATTATCTCAAAATCGGCATCATAACCGCCTTCACGGTTTCCTCGTCATTCATAATGCATTCATCTAATTCCATTCACTTTTAAACTTTCGCGTTTCATGTTATCACATATTACAACGGGTATTAACGCGAAAACTGATTATAAATACCTTAGAAGGCTTGACGTTTCGACCTGGTTGCACAGGTCGTAGTCGCAAGCAGACTGAGGATGCGATGTCACAGCTCCCTGCATTCGGGCATTCATCTACCCCCTTATTTTCACTTTCTACCATATTAGGCCGTCTACACACTACGCGAGTTAACCGACTTTGCAGAAAAGTGAGGTTGTGTTATGCGAGTCACTGGATAATTTTCGTCGATGATAATTTAAAGCCGTCCTCCCGATTACAATTGTTTGGGCATTTCTTTATTTCAACCGTATTCACGCAATAGACCGTAAATTTTGTCGAGAGTCATATCAGGGTCTGAATATTGAATTTTCAAATGAATGTGACTGATCAGAGTCCATACCAACGAGCGGGGTACTACAGCTAGCCAAAAAACAATTTTATTGTGGTTAATTTTTCGGTGTAGAAGACCATTCCTAACGACATAAGTTTGTGCTACATTCTCCGGTAAATCGCCGATCGAAATTTTCTTTATAATGTCCTAGATTTGAGCGTCACGTTTTTGCTCGACGGGCAACCAACCCGCATGCAACTCTTTGAACTTAACGTTTTCCTTATAGGAGTAGAACTAGGAGAAGCTTCAACAATATTCTACAGTTCCGATCTGAGATAAGTGATTTCGCGATAGATAACCGGCGTGTTCCATGCTTTTCCCTCCACAATAAACAATATGAAAATCGTACGCTTCAAGCATGGCCCACCACCTATAAAAGCGGGGTGTCAAATCGACCTTTGATTTAGACGCCTTCAACAAGTAACAATCTGTATAAACTGTGAACTTCCGGCCGTACAATAGTGACGGCAAAGTTTGACCACTCGCACGACTGCCAGAGTCTCTAATTCGTATGAACGTTATCGAGACTTAACCTCAGTCGTGTTGAGGCTGAAATAAACCACTATTAGAAAGGAAAAGATATGCTCACCAGATGCCGTCGTCAGTTTACCTCTCGAAGCCTTGTTGCTCGCAAGTGATGACCTCCCTCACCGCTGCGCCGCTTCTTTTCCCAGGGCATGAAGTAGATACGTGACCTGACTTCCCGCACATGAAACAGGTGATTGGTGCCGACTTGTCCTTGACCTGATCCGTGTTGGAACCATCAGCTCGGTTAGCTGGATCGTCACGTCGCCTTTTATACTCTGCTATTTTGTGACCAAGAACTCCACACCGATGACATTTTCCATTGAACTTCGAGTCTGACAGGCAAAGTCTTTTTGCTTTATTGTTATTATCATCATTATCCCTCAGTACAACGCTATAAAGGAATCCCACCGAGTGTCTTGAAGAGGTGAGCACGAGTGGTAATAGCATAGGATTTTAGTTCACGACAAATCATGTGGTCTTTCGAGCTCAAAACAGAAATAACGAACCTAGTGATTGCCTCTTCCGACATCTGGACTTTAGTGATTCGCTCGATTAGTGCCCATAAACGCATAGCCGAGTCACTAGTAGTCTCCTTTGCTCAGATCTTAAAGCGCAAAGTCAGAGCAACTAAAAGTTCCACGCCACTCAGATTCTTGCTGTTTATTATCAACTCGGAAACACGGCAACAGCCCTTGACATCAGCATCTTCACTATGTGGGTCGAACTTGGTCAACTGAACCGCGTAAGTGTTTGCTGCAGATTGTGATGTTTGTACTGCGGCATCTGCGGATTGATTATGCGGCGGAGTATCCTTATCTAACTGTTTTTCGCATCCCACTTCTGATAAAGACGCATGGGTACCAGAATCATTGAATAGAAAGGATATCAGAATCATTCATCTTAAAGTAGGTAATGGCACGAAGTAATTTGGGAATAAGTAGACACGTCTTCGATGAGCAGCCTTATAATCACGATTCTCAATGTAAATCACAATAATCACACAAATCACACACATTATGTTACACAGATGAAAATGGGTTTAGTTTTGGGTCGGCGATCCGTCGTAACCGTCCAGGACCACGCTATCGTTTTTCCAAACTCCACGAATACGGTGGCTGTTGACGTTTATGACGTTTCGCCAGAGTGACAACTGTGTTGTCACTCTCACCAATGTTTAAATAAGGTTTCAATCTCTATGGCGCCAGGTATGCGCCTTCAGATATATCACACACGAAGTGTAAGTAAACATTGATAAGAGGCGTAGAATCTTGCCGCGTAGCGTTAAAAATACAATATAATTTGTAAATGATTTCCTGTATAAAAAAATAAAGATAATAATACCATGACCTGCAATAGACCACCACCAACCGGGGGTTGACCTTAGGTGCACTTGAGTGGTGCATATAGGGATAATCGCCGGTTGGTGCCTCACTTCATATTATAAAGCTTTATTTAAGGGGCCTCTGCGAGTTGGCTTCGGCCCCTCGTACGCCTTTCAAAGGTCCGGGACCCCAGGGTCCCGAGAAACTTAAAGTTTATAGTAAAATAATAATAATAATAAATAATAATAATAATAATGTTACCTAAAACCCAATTCTCATCACAACCTTCTCAATACAGACCAATTACATGCCTTCCTACAATATACAAAATCTTAACATCAGCAATCACGACAAAAATCAATAGACACATAGAACACCACAACATTATAGCAGAGGAACAAAAGGGCTGCAGGCGGGGCCACATGGGATGTAAGGAACAACTAGTTATAGATTCAATAGTACACAAACATGCCGCAACAAAAAATAGAAATTTACACTGCACCTATATAGATTATAAAAAGGCTTTTGATAGTATCCCACATTCATGGCTAATTCAAATATTACACATATACAAAATTAATTCAAAAATTATAGACTTCTTACAAAACATTATGTCCCAATGGAAAACTACACTCCAGTTGCACTGCCGTGATAATACCATCATGACCCGACAGATAACGATTAAAAAAGGGATCTATCAAGGAGATTCCCTGAGCCCCCTATGGTTCTGTCTCGCACTTAACCCTCTGTCATACCTACTGCAACGTTCCCAGGCCGGATATTCATTAAAACATACTACAGAAGAAACCACAATCTCCCATCTCATCTACATGGATGACATAAAATTATACTCAAAAACCGAAAAAGAGATGAAACAATTAATAAATATAACAGCAGATTTTAGTAAAGATATTAACATGGAGTTTGGCCTTGATAAGTGCAAAACAGTACATATAATAAGAGGCAAAATTAAACCCGGTGATTATACAATTAGCAATACCGACGCAATTACAGCTTTAGAACCTACAGATCTATATAAATATTTAGGGTATAGGCAACTCAAAGGTTTAGATCACACAGCTATCAAACAAACATTAAATACTGAATACAAGAGAAGAGTGGTCGCAGTATGTAAAACTCAACTCTCAGGGAAACATCTTGTTAAAGCCATAAACACATTTGCAATACCAATATTAACTTACTCGTTTGGAGTAATAAAATGGTCAAAAACCGACATACAACAAATAGAGAGAACAACACGCACCACACTTACTAAACACAATAATTTACACCCGAAATCAGCAATTGAAAGACTAACTATTAAACGGCAGCATGGAGGGAGAGGTCTAATAGATATTCATCACCTGTGGCAGAAACAAATATCAAGGCTTAGAACATTCTTTCACACAAAATCTCATTCAAGTGACATACATAAAGCTGTAACCACAAATGACGTTAACTACTCCCCACTAAACCTCAACGAACAGAACACACCCCACGACACACAGCACATTCACAATGACCCACAAAAGCAAAAGGTAGAAGATTGGAAAAAGAAAGTGTTACACGGTCGGCATCCCCATGATTTAGAGCAATCACATATAGATACAATAGCATCAAATAAATGGCTTAAGATTGGTAATTTGTTCCCAGAAACCGAAGGATTTATTATGGCAATACAAGATCAGATCATTAACACTAAAAACTATAGGAAATTCATCATCAAAGACCCCTCAATAACGAATGATAAATGCCGCAAGTGTCATAGCCAACCAGAGACGATACAACACATAACAGGAGCATGCACAACACTCACTCAAACAGATTACACTCATAGGCACAATCAAGTGGCAAACATTATTCACCAAAAACTAGCACTGAAACATAAACTCATACAAGACACAAACACTCCCTATTACAAATACACACCACAAGTTGTGTTGGAAAATACAACACACAAACTTTATTACGACCGAGCCATACTAACCGACAGGACTGTTCACTACAATAGACCAGATATAACACTCCAAGATAAAGTCAACAAAGTCACTTACCTAATTGATATAGCTATTCCCAACACACACAATTTACAAAAAACCATAGGAGAGAAAATAAGTAAATATGCAGAGCTTAGAGAAGAAGTGATTAGAATTTGGAGGCAAGAAAAAGTGTACGTAGTTCCCATTGTTGTCTCCACTACTGGTGTTATACCCAAACATCTCCATCATAGCCTTAAATTGATAGACCTACACGATTCCATCTACATAACTCTCCAAAAAGCCGCTATATTGAATACCTGCAGAATTGTACGAAAGTTCATGCAAATAGACGAAAACGAAATTTCTCCACACAACACCCAAACATAAAAACTCACCACACGCTACATTGACTTGGTCCGAGGCCCGTTAATGTAGCTTAAACTAGCTAAAAAGCTAAGAAATAAATATGTTTTCCCAAAATAATAATAATAATATTTATTTCCACAAAAAAAAAAAAATACAGGTTTTATCGTAATTATTAGCTAGTAGTTAACAATTATTCATAGAAATATAATAGCATCCGCTGCCGAACTAGGTTAGGACCTGTATTTCAGCATACGGCGCCACTCCCCGTTATATCAGAGTTTAAACTAGCTTACACTATTTTACAAAAAAATAAGAGATAAATTGTGAAATAAATGGTGTGTGAGAGTGCCTCTCTTTGTATATGAAGTTTTATTATCTGTGTTGCCTATGATGTGGGTAAGTCCAGGTATTATATTATCTGTCCATGAGCGTATGAAGTCCCCCCACTCCCGCGAAAATTATAAAGTTAGAGACTGTTTATTATATTTTCTGAGACCCAGTCTAAAAACATTACTTCCTCCGCACTGCAGCAAAACCTGGGGTTGCGGAATGTTTATAATAGTTATCGTGACCCTGGAACATAAAGGGCTATCGAAGGAACATGAGTGGGTTTTAGTCAGTAAGAGTCTGACACGCCCTCCCGCCGCACCCAGGACGGGAGCAGTCATTGGATGATTTCCCACTCACCAAAAAAAAAAAAAAAACTGGGTAAGCCATGTCTTATTTTGGCGTGGGGAATTCCATCTTGGGAAAACGGATGATTATGTAGGACTGTTACCAACTAAACCACACAGTTCTTGCTACTACAATCAGTCAGTACACTAGATGCATAATCCGCGCGATTTATACTCTGTTATTGGATTGTGTGTACTAGTCAATCAGATTAGCTGTCAGTGTGTTTAATAAGATATTATTTTTTCTCAGCATTCTTTATTATACATATTTTTTTACATATTTTTTTAAAAAAAGAAATTTCATAATAAAAAACATTTTTTTATAAAAATATGTATAAAAATAGTGCTCCACCGTCGCTAGGTATTGAAACCCAAGCTAACGATGGTTAGGGTTCCAGAGTGAGGAACCTCCTCACAATGCGTGCCGTATCCAAAACAACTGCCTTTTGAATCTGATTCCTGAGCCAGCTGTTGAGCGATAGTTTTTGGATATGTTGGTCAAAACTTTTCGCTATTAGACCATTGACTGACACGACTATCGGTACAATAATTGCGGTGTCCATATTCCACATGCTGGTAACCTCATGAGCGAGGTCAAGATATTTTATCATTTTCTCTTTCTCAGCTTTAATGAGGTTCTCATCATGGGGAATAGTGACATCAACAATTATTGCACGACGCATCGATCGATCAATTATCACTATATCAGGTTTATTAGCAGGAATAAACCTGTCAGTAATAATTGATCTATCCCAGTAGAGCGTGATCTGACCATTGTCGAGAACTGGTTCCGGTTGGTATTGATAATACGGTACCTCGGTTTCCACAAGGGCATATTTAAGGGCAAGTTGTTGGTGGATGATCCTGGCTACGAGGTTATGTCTATGCAAGTACTCGCCGTTAGCAAGACGAGAACAACCAGAGACAATATGTCTTATTGACTCACCGGGAAGGTGACAAGCACGGCAAATATCCACGGTACCGTCTTTGATTATATGTCTCTGGTAGTTTCTCGTCTTGATAACCTCGTCCATAATTGCAAAGACAAAACCTTCGGTTTCCCCAAAAAGGTTACCGAAACGTAGCCAGGCCACGGAGGCAATCGGGTCTATATCAGGCCCCGTAAGAGCCCGAAAAAACCTTCCATGTAACTCCTTACCCTTCCATACGTCCCTGCGGTCCGAAGTACTCAACACCAGGGGTTTTTTCCAGTTCCCGTTTGCCAAGGATAGCGGTGTGAGACCCTTGTCAACCGTCACTACATCTTGATGCATACCCACGCCTGAATGGAGAAAGTACTCTCTGAGATTGTACACCTCCCGGTTATGCAGATTCTTGGCATTGAGGAATCCCCGCCCTCCGCATCTTCGAGGGATGTACAATCTCATCACAGAAGACCGTGGGTGGTGCATCCGATGTGCAGTTAACAAAGACCTCACTTTTCTGTCCAATGCATCTAATTCAGTTTGAGTCCATCTAAGAATGCCAAAAGAATAGGTCAACAATGGCATAACCCAGCCATTGAAGGCGCGGACCTTGTTGCCGCCAGATAAAAGACTATTAAGTACTTTTAAAAGGCGTGCCAAAAACCGCTCCTTCAATGACTGTTTTACCACCTTGTCGTCGATACCTAGGGCTTGTGGCATTCCCAGATATTTGTAGGTTTCGAGTTCAGAGAGGGATCTGAGAGTAATATCCTCGGAAAGTGATAAATTGTCTGAATTTACCACATTTCCTGACTGTACATGGACAACCGCACACTTGTCCACACCAAACTCCATCCCTATGGACCTGCTAAACGATTCAGTAATCTTTAGCAAGTCCACAAGCTGTGAAGTTTTTGGTGCATACAGTTTGAGGTCATCCATGTACAGGAGATGAGATATAGGCTCAGCCCCTCTGTGAAGACGATAGCCTAGCTTTGAATCCCTTAGTAAAGTACTTAAAGGATTCAACGCAAGGCAAAACCACAAAGGGCTCAAACTGTCGCCTTGGAAGATACCGCGATTAATCCTGATCACGTTCGACGAGATACCAGAATCTCCATTTCCTGGTTGACGAAGAACTGTGGTCCAGCGCCCCATACAGGAACTAAGAAGGGCACACACATCTGCATGTACTTTATAAAGTTCTAGAACCCTTCTCAGCCAAGCATGTGGCACCGAATCGTAAGCCTTTTTGTAGTCAATCCAGGCCATGGAGATGCTCTTTTTATGTCGTCGAACCTGATGGCAAATGGCCATATCAATGAGGAGAAGTTCTTTGGTACCGCGGGCTCGCGCCTTACATCCATTCTGAGACGAAGCCATAATGTTATTTCTTTCGATATGAGAGTTAATTTTGAACTTCAGAATGGATGTAAGTAACTTATATATTGTCGGTAGACAAGTTATGGGTCTATAGTTTCGCGGGTCCGTGGTATTGCCAGACTTATGAAGAAGATGAGTGACACCAGTAGTCATGAATTCTGGGACCTCCCCCAACTCGAGGGCGTCTTGAAATTGCGCTGCCAAAAGCCCGTGCGAACAGTGAAACCATTTCAAATAAAAATTATGCAATCCATCTGGTCCCGGACTTTTCCAATTTGGGGCCAGACTAACTGCACAAGAAACATCATTTTGATCGATTTTTATCGAAGGCATTGGCTCCACTACTTCGCACGCGCGTTCAACAACATGCATCCAGTCACCCTCATAATGGTTGACAGGCACCGACCATATATTGTGCCAGAACGAGGTCATTGCGTCTACGCTAGGCGGATGCATGTCAACCAATTGTTGCGGTTGTTCCCAGTTTCTATACACCTTCTTTTCATCACTTTGAAAGACACGATTGATATGAAATCTATTATACCTCTCCCTGTAGCGGCGTATTCTGTTTGCCCAAGCGTAAACTTTTTGTTTCCAAAAGTCTATGCGCTCCGTAACCCAGTTGATATAATTATCAGGTCTGATATCGATTCCTTCAAATGCCTGGCTTACGAAGCGCATAACTCTCGGACGAGTGTTTCCACTCTTAAAGGCAATAAGTTTGGCTATGAGGGTCCTCGCACGACTTATACGTTTCTCAATTCTGTACTGCCACAGCGGCGCACCAATAGGAGGGCGAGAGGTCTGTTCTTTTGGAAAACGTACTCCAGCCACCGTGCAGGCGGCCACTGCTCCACAGTACAGAATTGAGTGTGTAAAACTAAGTGTGTCACTATTCGATAAATATGTCGATAATAAAGGGTTAAGGGCCCCCATAAGCGCAAGATTACGTTTGTTTATGGGCAAACGAGGTAGTCGCGGTCGGGACAAAGGTGGGCATTCATGATACATAGCAATCGCGTCCTGCAAAGCGCTCCTCAATTGCTCATTATCCTGGCTAGAGACACTAACCTGAACATATTCATTCTCTTCACACTGATTTTCACGCGGAGATAAAATGGAATCCCGGAACTCCGCAGGATTAGTAGGAGAAGAGTCAATATGAACACGTTGAGTCTCAAGACGCAGTCGCTCAAGTACATCATCATCCAGCAGTTTACGCCGCTGGATTAGTCGCACTCGGTCCGACAGCCGTTGTGCAGTAATGGTAACAGCCGGTTCAAGAGCCTGAAACATAGACAGCATCCTGGGTCGATACGCAGTGAGGTTAGTTCCCCCTTCTGTCGCCCCATAGTAGGCCCGCATGACACATGTATTTAACTCGGTCGTCCATCGCATGCGGCGCACTACACCACCGGTAGCGGGGACTGACGGCGGAGCACAAGGTTCCGCTTGATGTCCCAAGCTGGCCGGCAGCGGCTGTCGCCCTCTCAGGGCAGGTCTTCTTCTCGGGGAGGGCGCTGACGGCCCGGCAGCGTCTTCATCACTGGACCCGCCGGTAGCGGGCGGGGTGAAAAATTCATCCTCCGACGAGGATGACGAGCCGGGCGGAGATGTTGGGCGTGCGCTATGATCTTCTGTGTGTGCACCCCGCTGCCGACGCAAGCGGCAAGGGTATCGCTGCATACCTTTTAGTCATGATTATGGTGCTGGATTATATAACTGTTTCGTTACTTAATGGTATTAAATTGTATTCTATTATATATTGTATATTGTAAAATTATATTTCTTTAAAATAATTTGAAATTTGTCAGTGTGACAGCTATTATAATTATAATTATTATTATTTTTTTTTTTTTTTGTGCTTATGGCATTCAGCCGATACTATCAGCTATTCTGCCAGTGTCATGTAATGGCTACACATGGGATCTTGTGATTCTTATAATCTTATTTATTACACGTTATTATAATTATTTAACACTGATAAACATTTTATCAATAAAATGCATAAACTACACTGTCATAGGTTTGTCATTCTTCTATGATTAACCATAGATTAAATCTTAGGCCCATATTAATAAACGTTACTCAGATCAAAACTATTACTTGATACCAAACTTACGTATTAATAAACGAGATTGTTTAAGAGCTCACGTTTCAGATTAGGTGTACGTCATCAGCTGAGTGTAGACTGATTAATAAACGAAACTTGACACTTAGGTATACAAAAATGGGTGTACTCAAGATGGCAAATCTTGGAAACTGAGATGTGTTTACTAATTAGCGACGATCTTGAGCTTATTCGAAATAACCCCGTATCAAATGATGTCGCACTTGAGATCGTATTTCAGTAACGTCTATTAATACTGCTTCAAATGCTTTTTCCTAAATAAATTATTCAGACAGTTAGCAAGTCAATAGTTGAAGCTTTACTATTCCTAGCGGCCTCAAACATAGAATCAAGGATTTTTTAAAAATCAAAAAATGTCTTGTTACTAGCTACATAAGTAACATTAGCATTGGGTAACAATTTACAAGTTAATAGGTATTTCCTTAGTGCAATTGTTAGTGTAATCAATTTTATAAATATCAAGGCCCATAATATTTCCTAAAGTTATTGCTGTACTTTATTATTATTTATAGCCTAATATCAGAACTTACAGTGTGTTTAAATTATATTACGTTGTGTTAAAATTCTCTAATCTAGTAATAGATTCTGTGTGCCTTCGGGCAAAGGCCCCCCCCCAATATCTCCATTTTTCTTTGTTATAAACTAATCTTGTCCAGTTCTTTGTTTATATACTTATATCAAAGTAAATGCTAATAAATATTGCTGTACTTATATCAAAGTGCATGAATAAAATTACATCCTAGTGAACTAAGGCTGAATTGAATGTTTTTTTTTTGTATTTCGTTTGTGAAAATCATTTAATCAATCTGGGAAAACTACTAACAATTGCCAATACTTTTCTATCTATCTTTTACAGGTTATAATACAATGTAGGTACCTACCATACCTGTATAACACCTTACAAACATGTATTATGCAAATAAATGATTTATGATTATGATTTACAGTTGAAGAGTTACAACAGAGGCTAGAAATAGGTCCAATTGGCAATCAGAATTTGCAACACAAAAAACCTGTATAAAACCTGAACTCTTTCAATATTATTAGTCTAGTTTTGGAAGAGTGGGGCCTCCTAGCACAGGTATTTTTCATACTTAAAAGGAGACCCCTACGTAAAATTTATTGTAGAAGTTTTTTAAGTTGCTGAATAAAGATTTATAATTATTTACTTATTACTAGCTGTCCCCTGCGGTTTAACCCGCATTTTTCGTTACTGCTCCACTCCCGTGGGTCATAGCATGATGGTATATAGCCTATAGCATTCCTCGATAAAGGGGCTATCTAACAATGAAAGAATTGTTCAAATTGGACCAGTAGTTCCAGAGATTACCCCCTACATACAAACTTACAAATTTTACCTCTTTTTAATATTAGTATAGATTATTACACCTAGAAAGTTTTGACGTGTGAAACATCCAGGACTTAATTCACACATAAAGTTTTACATTTACTGAGGTCCGGGTGAAATCAGAGAATAAAGATCTTCTCAGTATGTCCTTTTGGTTGCCACAAAGCCATCAAGTTTAAATTAGATTTTCATAAGAGAGGTTATTATTGTCTTCACATTTACTAAACTACACTACAAAAAAAGGGATTCTCTGCACACAAAAATACAGCTATTACCAGGGAAATTAAACTAAAACCAATTATAATATTTTTTACCTGAATAATCCACATGCAGAAGCACGGGAAGTAAACCAGTCACCGCCAGCAAGACGTTGGACTAGCGGTACAAAGTGCTGCTCCAAAGCTTGTGGGGTATGATGAGCGGCAACAGCACGGAGTGATGCTACTGCTTTGTCACGGACTACCGTCTCTTCTACGGTGGCCAGAGACTCCAGCGGAGGGAGGAGACAGTGAGCAAACTCACCGCCACCAACAAGGTTGATGAAATTTCCTGTAAAAGTGATTGAGGAACTTGTACAATGGTTCAGTCTAAAGAAATAAGTTTGGAAATCAAGTCTACCAGGATTCTACTTCTTCTCTACTATAGGAGGCTGGATTTCCTCATTTAGTCTTCAAGATTGGACCATTGTATGTGAGACAATAATAGTTATTTACATAGCAAGGCTATGTGATATTTATGTGGTCGGGTCTTATGGCTTTGTAACCAACCTTAGTTGCGTATTAACCTTTTGACAACCAAGCGACAGCCAGCTGTCGCACTGCTATTGTCTTTCCTTTCGAATCACCTGTGTTGGAAGGTTTAATGTGGCTTTATTAACCTTTCAACGACCAACCGACAGCCGGCTGTCGGGCTGCTATTGTCTTTCTATTGTGTAAATCACGAGTGTTCAAAGCATTAATTTTATGACATTAAGCATTACATTGATATCCAATATAAATTGATGGTGAACGTAAAATGTCCTTATTCATTTACACAGTCCATGCATGACAACTAGCATTTATCCTTCAAGGACCTTCAATAGACAATGCTAATATGACTATGTGGGTATTTAGCTAAAGAATAGCTACAAGTAAAGTCTAACTTTACAACAAAGAATTTATCCTACTCACACTAAATACTATAATCAACAATCATGGTTTTTTTTGCAATACTGCTGCAGTTACATTTGAGCAATTTTTATCAGTTTCTTGCTAATAGGAAAATGATTGGCTGAACATGTTACTGAATTCTAATCTTGATTCTGATGTTCACAATATCAGAAAGGAGATTTACCGCATCATGACAGGGTTTATATGGCTGTCCTTTTGTGGTTGTTAGTACCTAATTATAACCAAAACTTAGAAGTATTACTACGGAAGCTTTGTGTGTAACATGTAAAATAACAACAATAGATAGGTTATCAAAACATTCGACGTTGAAAATTCTACTAAAGTTATCTGTGTGTGCATTTGCGATGTACTTACCAAGTTGTTCTGCAAGGGCAAGTAGAACCTCATCTTCATCGTAAATAGTCTCCGTGAGGAAGGGGATGAGTTCCGACCTGGTTCTTTCCACACCCAGGGCCAACGCGATGGTCGACAGTTTCTTGATAGAATTCAAACGGAGTTGCACATCCTCGTTTTTCAACTCGTCGATGAGCACGGCAATCGGATACAGTGACTCATCCGTTCCAGAGTCACTCGCTGCCATTTTAGTGTTGGTTGTGCTGCTTTGATTCCAAATTTCACGAACTATACAAGATTTTCAATCGATTTACGAAATTATTGTGAATATTATCATAAAAACGAACGCTATTGAACTCAAAGGCAGCAAAATGGCAGCTTGTGTTTTTTTTTTAATTTTCAGCTATCGTTTTGTTTTGTCGATACTTTCAAGCACAGGAACAAAGCCATACAGCCAAGAGGCAAAATGGCGCTGCAATGTAAAAAAAATACAAACAAACTTATAGAAAAAACTTAATTTTAAGCTCTCGTTATTATTAAAGTTTAATAAAGACCAAATAAATATTTATTAATATAAAAATAATATAAATTATTAGCATAAAATAGCAAACGCTTATAGCGCCATCTAGTTAGCATTCTAAATACTAATTGCTCACTTATCCGAAATCTGGTTATAAAGCAATAGAAATCTTTCAAGATATTTCCACGATAATTATTTCTTATAAAATCCAAGGTCGGATAACCATTCTATTGAGAAAGAATGATTGAAAGATGCGCAAATAAAAGCAAACTGTATGTATTATAATTATGTGCTACTTTGGTAGGCGCGAAGAAACATTGCTAAAGCTTTTCCTCTAGGCGCTAGCGCTAATTTTTAGAGCTTTGTAACTTTTAATCGAATCCCCGCCTCGTGTGTAAGAGGTTGTGGGTTCGAATCCGGGCAAGTACCAATGTGACTCTTTCAATTCATATGTACTTTCTAAAGTTTATCTTGGACATCACTGACATCCCGTGCCTCGGAAAGCACTTAAAGCCGTTGGTCCCGGTTGTCATTCGTAGAACTTTGACATTCGTTACTGGTTAGCCAGAAACTCTGACCAGTCTAACCAAGAGGTATCGTGTCGCCCAGTTACTGAGTTGTGTAGGTCAGATAGGCAGTCGCTCCACGTAAAACACCGGTATCTAGCTGAATCCGGTTAGGCTGGCAGCCGACCCCAACACGGTGAAAGAAGCATGAGGCTAGGGAGATGATGTAACTTTTAATCGGTAACTTTTACTGCTTTTACAAAGTATCATCTATGAAGTTATGTTCGGATACATTGAATCGTTTTAAACGTTGTTAATCGTTTCTTTTTCCCAACAAAGCCGACGCGTTTCGCCCACCCACTAAGAAAGTATAACAGCGGCGTCACGCCGCCCGTCCGCCAGATGTTTAGTGATCAGCACTGCATACACATCTGCATTGATCTCCTGCTTTCCTGTAAAATATTTTAACGATTCAGTAAAAGTAAATAGTAAAGTAATTAAGTTGCTTGGGGTATAAATACAAAGTTCAGTGTACATAAAAATATACCTATTCAATATGAAAGTTATTATTTTGTTATCATAAAGTATTTCAATAGGTCCTATTGAAATACTTTATGATAACAAAATAATAACTTTTATTTCAACGCACTCATTAACTATCTCTCCTAAAATATATAAAAATGTATTGAACTAGCTTTTGCCCGCGACTTCGTCCACGTGGAATAATGGTTCCCCTTCCCGGGGTATTTCCGGGATGAAAACTATCCTATGTCCTTTCTCGGGTCCCAGACAATATCTGTACAAAGTAACAAAACTTTATGATTATCAATTTTATATTGGATATAAGTTGATGGAAGGTCGAATGCACCTGGGAGAAACCGCAAGCGAAAGCTTAAATAAATAAATATCTTGCTCACGACTATCTAATCCCTGACTAGGTAAAATTCAAACTAAAGCCGTTGGTTCCAGTTGTCATTCGTAGATCTTTGACAGTCAAGGATAGTCAGAAGACAGAAAGTCTGACCAGTCTAACCAGGGGGTATCATGTCGCCCAGCAACTGGGTTGTGGAGATAAGCAGTCGCTTCACGTAAAACCTGATATCCAGTTGATCCTGTTAAACCGCTGTTAGATCTACTTAGTTGGGAAAAGGCTAGGGAGATGATGATTAGCCAGATTAGCGTCTACAGAATCAGAACCTAACTCAAAGAAACGAATGATTTGAAAAAGGAACGTCAGCTAACTAGAAAATCGTAAATCTTAACCGCTTCGATCAATGAGGGTTTTTGCGTATCGACATGACATTGTCAGATATGTCAAAATTCACCAATCATGCTGCAGTTGGACTGGCCCTGACACCTTCGTATTGCCATCTAGCGGATTTCTCATACGCAAAAACGCTCATTTTCAGAGAATCTTGGATCGGCATAATTTAATTATGATGGTTAATTACGGCTAGGGTAAGCAACATCGTCCTAATACACTTCATTCGCTAAAAAAACGCCCAAGTGCTAGTTGGACTCGCACACCGAGGGTTCTGTACATATTTGTAGTAAATAAATCTTTTTACATTGTGGGACAACGTCCCCACGCCCACTGCGCCGTCAAAGGCGCCGCTTAACGTAGTTTCAGCCCTGGGATAATTTTCTATGGACCGCGATAATTCTTCTTATTAACAATTTATTTTTAATTCGTCTCACATCTATAGACAAAGAAAATTGAATTCGCATGACACAATTACGACACTTGACAACTTTTTTCTTTGTTCAAAATATCAAGATGGGGCGTGAAAATTTATAACTTTTTGATGTTGTTATCAATATTTGGCAATTTAAATAGTGTTTCAATGCTATGGGCGCCGAAGACGACAATGTCGTTGCGTCCATCGCTCACGTGGTCGTATGTGCCGTGGCTGGGCGAGGGATTAGTAACTACAGTAATACAGGCTTCACCCACCCGGGGATGCATGCGAACTTGTTCCTTCATGGAATACTGGGATTCTTCCACTACAACAGTACGTATCTCTGATGGTATTGTGAAGACAATGTCATTGATGCTTCTCAATGACATTGTCTACATTGTCGTAACGTTTGTACTAAGGTTCACCATATAACAAAGTTTCAGTATGCCATAGCGCATATAGCCTATCTACGTCTTTTCATTGGGATCATTGGTTAAGAACAATTAATCATGTTGCCTTGTAGACTAGAAATCGCCTGTGTTACTTTCTGAGACAAAAATAGTAAAAGTTATGTCTCACTCCGTTGTGGTGATGATATCTGACTAGTGCAGTTGATGCGCTTAGGCGAATTGCTCTATGTTAGGTTGTCGATCTAAGCGGCAGTAGAAGTGAAGCGAGGCAGAAAAATACATCAATAGAATTGCATAAAATCTCCCCTCACGAGGTTTAGTGAAATACAATCGATTGATTTTTGACTTTCACACCACTGTGGTACTTCGCTCTGAGGGCCCGACTTCTTCAATCTTGTTTCTTAGTCTTGAATAAGACTTCAGAATTCTTTGACGGAAGTTAAACTTTGATTAAGAACATTATTCACACACAACTTTAAGTATGTATTTGTTTAAAATTTCACATTCCATTTATTTTTTTCAGGCGGACTTCTAGGCAATGATTTCAAGGCAGCGTACGTGATTAGCTTGAAGGCTGTCCGGTACCTGCCGTTGGCATGCCTGAATGCTGACCTGCGGAAGGAGGACAAGACCGTGTCCGCAGCCCACGTGATTTCCGGTTTGCTTCCCTTCGCTCTCTCCCTGGCTGGTGAAGACCACATCCCTCTTGGCAACCTGGCAATAGCTGTAAACATTATTTCGTTGGCTCACTACTCGCATACTTCTTCCTACAATCGCGAGTGGGGTTGGTACACAGCTGGGGCAGCTGTGGTGGCGTACTACCTCAGCCCACAGACTGGTCAGAAGTTCCTCTTCCCCCTAGCCCTGGCCATCATGGAGTACTGCGCGTATAGAGTATTCCTAGTCCACTCTTCTGGACCTCCTGAGCCAGGGAGACGCCGCCAACCGCGGCCCAATAATTGAATTGTAATGTTTTTGAAATATTATATTGTTTTTTTTTTGGATGTGTTTGTTTTATTCAAGTGGTGTGTCAATATGTCAATTTAGGGAAAATAGGTAACAAGTCGCTTGACTCTTTGTTTTGTTAATATTGGTTTACTGAAAGATTGGTGTTATAAGTTTATTCATCAAAGTGAATTGTTTATTTTCATCAGTATTTTGTGTGTGTTAATCAAGACGTTAGTGTTTTTTAGGGTCAGAGCCCATTCGTCCCCTAAGATTCGTCCCCCAGCATAAAAGTTGTGGATTCGGCCCCTATATAGGTGCCCATTGGTCTCCTGGTAGGGGACCAATTAATATTTTAATAAAAATATTATTTTTAAGGTACCCATTCGTCTCCTCTAATATATACACAATATAAGTTAAAGATTCGGCACCTATTCAGGTGCCTATTGGTCCCCTGAGATAAAATTAGCTATATTTTACCTAAGAAACTGTTAACATAGTACACTTGTGAACAGTTTATTAATTTAATAAATCATAACAGATCATTGAAAAAAGAGCTATGATGAATGATAATCCGTCATGATAATAATATAACCTGTCGATAGGCTATGATGTAATATTGTCTCTCTACGAATGGCTTGTTAAAAAAACGGAGTATTAATGATTGAAAACTTAAGAGAACAAAAGTACTAGGCGCGCAGTAACGTGAAGTAGTCATGTACGAAAATTTAAAATTCACTGTATTCTTAATTTTCTCTCAAGATCACCTTAATCATTCCAAAGTACTAGGCGCGCAGTAACGTGAAGTGGTAAAAAGATCGATCGACGAATCGATTAATTATTTTGAAGACTTACTTAATGCCTAGAGCCTAGAGGCATTTTATTAAACTAAATCTTATTTTAATAGGTACTTAAACATGATATTTAAGGAATTATTATATTTTAATTTTACCCTTTTCGGCGCGACTGTACCAGGACTACCAAGCTGCAGTATACACATATACATGTACTTATATTAGAAGAATGAATTAAAATAAATATTCTTCAGGGGACGAATAGGCCCCTCAAAAGTTCCAGGGGACGAATGGGCACAGGGTGCGAATCTTAGGAGACGAATGGGCTCTGACCCGTTTTTTATACCAGGCCAATTATTTTAATAAAAAAAGTTAGAATGATAGTCGGCTCATCACGACGACACAGCTTCAAATTTTGTCGGATTTTATTTCACGAGCAAATTCGGTATAAATATCAAACTTTAAAAAGGGAGAACCTGTAGCATAGTCTGTTGCCGGCTGATAATACATGGAATAGGTTCCGTGGGTGACTAAGTGGCTTTCGGGACATCTCGCCCACGAAAAGACTCCTCCACAGGCCAGAAGCCAACTTTTTAAAATATATATGCATGGGTCGATTCATTCCTTTGAAGGTTACGAAGTCTACAATTTTGAAAATAAAAACCACAAATATTATAATAATATGTTATACAACTTACAGGTTACAGGAAAATCTATAACCACCCTTTATCTGCAAAACTGATTCGAAATTGCTTGATTTCTTTACTTACATCTTCTACTATATAAAAATAAGTCGGGTTTTCCTTTCTGACGCTATAACTCCAGAACGCACGAACCGATATCCACGGTTTTGCATTCGTTGGAAAGGTCTCGGGCTCCGTGAGGTTTATAGCAAAGAAAAAAAATGTTACATAAAACGAAGCCATCTATCTGGTGGCGAAACCGAGTTCGCCGGGTTTGCTAGTCTTGTATAATACATAATCCTCTTATCCAATTCTACGTCTCCTAGCAACAAGAAAAAAGCAATTCCTTTGTCTTCCCTATGAGTGGTGTATTGGGTAACCAACCATGCAAGGCTGAAAGTACGGCTAATGCATGCCTGCTGGTCTACCGAGCTCCTGTGGAGAATCGCATTAGAACGTAGATAATCTAACTGGTGCCATTACTTGTGTAGCAAGACTGCAAGACTGGCTATTGCTCGCGACTTTGCGTAAAAGTCGTTTGTTCTTCGGATGACTCGATTGAATTTATCGTTAGGTAACGTTTGTTTAGATTTCCTTGAGTCATTTGAAAAAGTGATTCCACATCACTTTTTTGGCTTTGGCCGCAGCAAGCATTTATGGATGCCTGTGCACAGTCCACTATTACCCTTTCGTGAGTAAATGCCTATTTTGCGGTCTGCTGCTAAATTCAATTGTTACTATTTTAACCATTTTTTTTGGGAGTGGGAAATTATCAAATGACTGCTCCCGTCCTGGGTGCGGCGGGAGGGCGTGTCAGACTTTTACTGACTAAAACCCACTCATGTTCCTTCGGTTGCCCTTTATGTTCCAGGGTCACGGTAACTATTATAAACATTCCGCAACCCCACTGTTTTAACCATCCCATACATGTTTTTTTTTAATTCTAACTAAATGCCTACCTGTCAAATAAAGAATCAAAATTTCCATATTTTTTTTGTAGAGATATTTCCTTACCACAATTCGTATGTTTGAATGTGAAAAGCAATACGAAGAAATAAAGATGAAAGTGTCAACGGATATGGAAAGCACTCAAATGAGATTCTATTTTAGTACAAACGTACTCCCGTGAGTTTTAATTCTGTAGGCCCAGCGCAACAGCGCAAGCTCACGTAGTGTTTGATTGGATTTATTTTTATTAACCGACTTCAAAAAAAAAACTTTTTCCAAAAAAAAAGATAACCGACTTCAAAAACGAAAAGCTCAAAAATAACTATTTCGGAAGTCGGTGGCTTCTCTTCTGCCGGTCGAATTGTGTTGCCTTGCCACCGACTTCCGAAATAGTTATTTTTGAGCTTTTCGTTTTTGAAGTCGGTTATCTTTTTTTTTGGAAAAAGTTTTTTATTTTTTACTTTTTAGTTAGAGTCCCAACTACGTTTTAGAGTAACTTTCAAAAAAAAAATTACGTTTTTCTATAAAAAAAATTGAGGAGTTCCCTCGATTTCGGCATGATACCATCATCAGATCCTGGACCTGATGACAATGGGACCATTTGGGAAGTCTACCCTTTCAAACAAAAAAAGAATTGTTCAAATCGGTTGGCAAATGACGGAGATATGCGCGAACAAACATAAAAAAAAAAAAAAAAAACATACAAACATTCGAATTGAGAACCTCCTCCTTTTTTTAGAAGTCGGTTAAAAAAAACGTAGGTTCTCAGTTTGACCTGTATGTATGTATGTTTGTCCGCGAATATCTTGCGTTTGGCTAAACCGATTTTGATGCGGTTTTCAGAAAAGTGTTCGTTACCTTTTGGGGAAGGTTTTAGTATATAACACTAATGGATATCCCGTGACGTTGCCTGCATAGATCCTGTTTTGCTTTCTTGGGTTGTAGATTTTCAAAGACGATTGTATGTTGGACTCTAACTAATATAACTAAAAAGTAAATAATAAAAAATAATTATATCTGTCTATTTCGTGATTACCTAATGGTTAAGGTCTCATTCGAGAGGGTTCAAAATCCCGGCAAGTAGCAATGTGACTTTTCGTCTTTTCCTATTCATATTGTACTTTCTAAAACGTATCTTGGGCATCACAGACATCGGTGAAGAAAACATCGTGAGGAAACCAGAACTTGTAGTTAATATGAGTCCAAAATCGCCAATTCGCCTTGAGCAAGCGTGGTGATCAATGCTCGTGCCTTCTCTGTATGAAAAGAAGCCATCCATTGCCCTGCAGTGGGACAGTAATAAGCTGTTATTATTTGTTTATTTTTTATCTGCCTACAGGGAGATGATGATCATCGCACGCTTATGCAAGGCCTTCTGATGGTACTCTGATATGTAACAGGCGATGGTTATTTTTGCACGGATTACGTATATTTTTGATTTTTCTCTTATTCTTATTATAATCTTATTGAGCCCTTTAAGTAATACTCGTACCAATGTGGTCGTGTTTCGTCGTGGAATTTACTTGTGTTTGAACATGCGTAAAGACAATTTTTACGTTTTGATATATTTGTGAAAGTAATATGATTGGATTTTACAAGAGATCTGTTGCTAGCGGCTTCGCTCGCTTGTAAATATGTTTAGGAAAGGACGGATTTTTTTACATTTAACCTTTCTTAACCATCTGCATTCTAAGAACTTTATATGATAACAACATTATTTTAAAAGAGCAAGTCATGTGGAGTTTCTTGCCATTCCACGGCCGCAGTATCTCTTTCGAACCACCCGCAGCCTCGGACGTCGACTGTGACCTAACACCAGTTTACGTAATTAACAAAGTGTAAACGTTTTTACATACATTTTGTTTTTTCTACAAATTTTGACAAGCCAATAGGCAAGATTTTTTTCCTTTAAACACCTAAATATATGGAGTATAGTTGTAAGTTTCCCAAATACTTAAAACTAAACTAAAAACAAAACTGAATCTAACAAAGAGGTTTCCATTACACCCCGTCTGCACAATGACAATTTCATTAGAATTTACTAAAATATCGGTATCAGCACATGTTACTATTCCCCAAGCCATTAGAACTGTAACTGATACTTTAGGAGAATCCAAGAAAAACGATGTTGCTGCCAAATTATACAGTGTTTGGTTAGGATATATTACATTTAGTTTGGCATAACTGTGCGAAATGTTGAACGACGCCGCGCCGATTCTCTTGTACACAGACTAAATAAAATTTTAGTTCAGTGCATCTCGTTCTTTGCGTTTTGTTAAGAAAAGGACAGAAGATAAAATAATAATAATATCCTGGGACAACTCACACACGGTCTGATCCCAAACTAAGCAGAGCTTGTACTATGGTAACCAGACAACTGATAAACATACTTATATAATTTATAAATACATACATATTATAGATAAATCACACCCAGATATAGAACAAACAATCGTGCTCATTACACAAAGTTTATCCTGGATGGGAATCGAACCCACGACCTCCGGCTTAGCAGTCAGGGTCACTAAAAACTAGACCAACAGGCCCGTCAAAAATATTAGTCCTGTGTTTAGTGTTCACTCGTATGTTCATTGTGTATTTATCTTTGTGTGTTTCTTCATCTCCAAAAATCATATGATTAGCTTTATCCTAACTATGTTAGGGTCGGCTTCTAGTCTATCTAAATCCAAATGAATTATATAGAGTACTGTTTGACATAGAGCGTTTGCCTATTAGATCACCCTAGATTAGAACCCCTTGGTTACACTGATGTCAGATGACCCTGGATATTTGTTTTATTGTACCAATACTACTACCAATGACATTTTGAATTATTTAACTTGCTTAAAAGGGCATCTCCTTCCAAACAAAAATGTTTATGAAATAAATACTTTTTTTATAACTCTAACTCTCTCTAACTGTGACGGTTAAGATTAACTTAGAAATAATATTAGCAGTCGTGGAAGAAAAGAAAACATCGTGAAGAGGCCTGAATATTAATTTGCCATTATCTGTGCTCTCAGATACTTTTCCGCCATCTTCCACGACGAAAATTACCTTTTTATACGATACAAACAACGTGGCAATGTGTTTCTATCTTGTAAATAAACCAATACATATAATTTTATAGATATTGCTTTTTCCTATATAAAACTAATCATCTATATATTTACAGATACAGACTTTTAAAAGTTTTTGAAGTTAAAAACATGGTACTGTAGTTTCTTTTAATATCGTAAAGGAGTACTTAAAGGCAATTAAAAAAAAAACATCCCCTAATAAAACAAGAGTATGAAAGGCAGACGAAGCCAAAGAAAACGATTAGTGCTCTTTAAAATTAGCCTTAATATTACAAAAAACAAATCTCATCTTCAATTCAATGGAATCTTTCTCAAAGCAAATTCACAATTTTAATCAAAAGCAGAATTAAATAAAAATGCTAATTCAGAGGAATCGTTCTTGACAAATTAAAGGAAGATCTAATGTTGGTCTAATTAATAATGAAGCTTCGCCATTGGCCAATTAGTCGGCGAATGAGGACGATGCATTACGAGACCGGATAGCGTTGACTTTTCTATATTGATTTACATTGCACAATATGTGAAGAGAGTTATCGGAGTAAAGGCGTTTAAGCTTGAAAATTAATGAGGTATTTTGTTGCCCTAGATGAGTATCTTTATCATTACATAGTGTAAAGGAAAGTCGCATCCGGCTGCCTGTACCTATGTATGCTTAATTCTTTAAAACTACTCTACGAATTTGAGTAAGTAAGATTTATATGTATATTACTTGCATATTATTACTTAGAGAAAAGCCAGGATTTTCAAAGATTTGTAATACCTACCAGTGGGAAGCTGGGGCGGGTGCCCCAGTTGTTTCCTCCGCTAGTTGTTTCCTAAAAAAAAAATGGCGGCATTACGATTATACCTTTTGTATCGTGAGAGTGTTTACGTAGATGAACACGTGAGTATATTATAAACTCACATACACAAACAACTAGATTCGGTACAAATAGCAGGTATTTCTTTGAATGTCGCTCGGTTTAAATTGATTGCAAGCTTGGTGATCAATGCAATGCTCGTGCCTTCTCTGTACGAAAAAAGGTCTTTGCTCTGGGACAGTTATAGGCTGGTATATTATTTTACGTTTAAATTAGCTTTTAATCAAACTTCATTTGACTGGCCTGTCAGTCTGTCTGCTAAGCCGGAGGTCGTGGGATCTTTTTCCGCCCAAGAAAAACTTTTTATGGTGAGCGTGTTTTTTTTTTGTGCTTGGATGTAGTTTATCTATAATACGTATATTTTTATAAATTACATAAGCATGTAAATCAGTTATCTGGTTACTATAACACAAGCTCTGCTTAGCTTGGGACCGAGATGGCAAGATATTTATTTATACAGCCTATCCTCTCGATATTCTTCGAGAGGATAGGCTGTACAAACGAGAAACGATGTCAAAAAGATTTATTTTACTGCCTATCCTAGGGTTATTCCCGTGCCTTCGTAGGCTTATTACTAGATAAATTCAGGTGTAAGTGGCCAGCTAAACAATGACTTAATTAGTCGGGTAATGTGTTCGGTGGCACATAAGGTAATCTCAAAGAGATGGGTCACTTCCACGGATTAAACCGATTCAAGCGTGGCCATAATTTTGAAGACCCCATTCAGGGTTATAGGTTTATATAGGGAAATCGGAAGCCTAATTTTCTGAGATTGTGGTGTCTGGTCGTGAGATTATGGATAGCATTTACTGGTCGTGAGAGAAAGCCTGGGGTGACGGACTGTCGGACGGATAGTGGCGATTTAGCAATAGAGTCTGTACTTAAAGAACCTTTGAAAATATCTGATGATCTGATGATAATAATAAGATTAATTATAATAAAATTACGGTCCCAAAGTAGAACTCAAGTTCTTAACTTACTTTTTCTTCTCTATAAGTCTGATTTACTCACGATGTTTTTCATTACCCTTGTCTATGATAACCATGATAAAGTTAAGATTTTTTTATGGATAAAAATCATTTTAAAATTAAATCAAAATCTTTACAAACAAAAACTAACGCATGTTCTAATTATTAAGTGCTACGTTGTTCAAATTATACGCCCTGACGAATGTCCTAAATATGCTTGTGTGTTTATTTCGTCCTAAATTGTTGGTGGGCTTAGGGCTACCACGTTCATTTAGTAGGAATCGTTGTAAAAGTGCTCCTATTGGTCTAAAACTTTTTCTCCCATCTTCTTAGCTCCAGCGATAGGATGCTTAATGTTTCAGGTTTTCGAACCAATACTACATTTATTCACCTCTATGAACAACTATTTTATATAAAAGTTGAATAGACGCTTAACTTTAGACGCGTACAGGCCAGCGCGTTATTATACAAAATCGTTGGTTTCTACGGACGCTGAGTAGAGCTGAAAAAAAAATGTGCGTAATCTCTTGACCTTGACGACTTTTCTCATTCTTACGACATTGAATGAGCTAATATAAGTAAAACTATATAAGTATGCGTACTTATGTAATGCTTTAGTAGGCTCAACATCTTACAGGGCCGGCAATGCAACCCTGATGAAGTGAATCTGTGAGGGGCGGTGTTGATCTTGATGACTTTATTAGTCGTTTGCCCATCTTACACAAAGAGTGTGTGCGTAGGGTAGTGTGCACATTTGTTTCATGTTTAGTCTGGGTAACTATAACACTTCCATACTAATATTATAAGTAAATGCGAAAGTCACTCTGTCTCTTCTTCACGCCTAAACCACTGAACCGATTTGAATGTTTGGTACAAATATAGTCTGGAACCCGAGAAAGCACATAGGATAGTTTTAATCCCGAAAATCCCCCGGAAGTCGCGGGCAGAAGCTAGTTTTAATATAAAACTGGGTGTACTTTAATTAACTACATTACAGTAGTAGTTTTTTGGGTTTATAATTTGATATTTCTTGGGTTTATAAATTGTGACTTGACTTTATTAATAACTCCGAAAACCCGATTGATCCTTTTTTTTTCCTTTTTTTTCGTGTAAATTTTGTTCGTAGTCTTAGATTATCCTTTCACTACAACCCTAAGATATTATAGGATTAAAGTTAATGACAAAATGGTACATAAAGCATATGGAGCTCGCGTTCACAGTCACAAAGTGGAAATAATTACAAATTAACGATCTTGTGAAATATTGCCACCTATTATAAAGCCGTTGTACTGAATTTATAAGCAGCGGAATCCTCCATGTTTGCGCGTGTAGTTTTTTGCGGATTGTAATGTCCAATTTATAAACTCACATACAGAAAGACCCATACTTGGAATAAATACCCACCAAGGAAGTTACGAATATGTTTCGGATCTGAATATGGATAAGCGTATAGGAAGAATGTTAGTCAAGTATATCGGTTTCGGATACGGTTAAGGATAAGAAATTATTTTGGATTATCCATTACTTACGAATACTTATAGTTGCGCATATCATATTAGAATTAAATAAGTCCTTCCCTACGAATGCTTGATTTTTTAAACTGCGCAACGGATTTTGATGTGTTTTTTAAATACATGGAGTGATTTAAGCTGAGTGTAAATATGTATAATACGAGCTTATTATACTACCAACAAAAACACCCGTGCAGAGCTAGGGCAGGTCGCTACTTTAATAACAAAACTTTTCTAAGACAGAGAGACAAAGAATTTTGAACTCTATCACTTAATTTTAGGCCTTTTACTTAAGGAGCACTACAATTATTCATCTACATAAAGTATTCCGCAACATTCAGAGGTTCTTTACTCCAGTTAATCCATCACCATCAATCTACCGTCTTCAACAGAGCTCGTGATGACGTCACGACAAACCGCACCACTCCTCGGCTAATGGGGCCTCTCCCTTTTGTTTATTGCAGAATATGTAAAGGTGCGTCTTCTTTTTGTGTGTGGGTAATCATCAAATTACTTGTCCCGCTGTGGGCGGGGCGGGAGGCCGTGTCAGACTTTTACTGACTAAAACCCACTCAAGTTACCGGTAACTATTAGAATTATTCCGCAACCCCGGCAGGCATGACCCTAGAGGGACCCGTCACGTGCTGCCTGCTCTTAGAGGCGCTCGTAAAACAAAACGCGCCGTCGACACGGGCCTTGGTCCTAGTCGCCCGCAGGCCCGAGATTATGTAATGGTGTGACTTTACTTGGCACATTTGGCAAACATTTGTCTTGGGTAATACAAACTGTGCACTAGACTAGAGTTCATATTGCATTGCATTGAATACGCAATTTTTTTACCAAATACGCCAAGTCAAGTTGCACCTTTAAAATCACGATGGTCTAGTAATTAAGACACCTAGTACAGTGTTGACACAATTACCTATCTCGGCCTTTTTTTTTGGGATGGGAAATGGTCAAATGACTTCTCCCGCTAGGGGGAACGGAAGGAAGCGTCGGACTTCTACTGACTAAAACCCATTCATGCTCCTTCTTAGCCCTTTGTGTCCGGGGCCGCGGTATCTCTTTCGAACAACCTGCAGCCCCGGCAACCCTACCTGACTCGGCTTAGAACAAACTACTCCTTACTTGGGTCAGATAATTATTATGTCAACAGACTGTACCAATGTGACTTTTTGAATTAACTAATAGAAGCTTAAGTTCCTTTTCATTATCTACTCTAGGCCAATACTGTCACCTTATGCCTCGAAAAGCACGTAAGGTCGTTAATTTCAAAAATCTTTTACAGTAGTTATGGGTTCCCAGAAGTCAGAAAATCTGACATGCAGTCTAACCATTGTATGTGTATCGTGTTATCCAGGAATACGGTTGTGGATGTCGGTTACTGGTTAGATACTCGTATGATAAATACTTCTTAGACTGGAAACCGCCACAGATATATTTTTGGTTAATTTTAAAATTATAACGGCTGTAATTGAACCAATTGTCAAATCTCGCAGTGCTATTAAAAGCAATTATTTTGAAAAACAAAATTGATCTCAAATGTAAGCACCTATAAGTAACCAAGAGATAACTTATTCCGTGCTTCATAATTTATAAGTTAGTCGAGTGCAATTAACACGTCCCGAGAGACGCTATCCAAGGATTAGTTATCTTAGCCAGTAGTTAATTACTTATACAGACTTTACCCGCTTGGTTTGAGTATATTCTAGGTCTTTTTTATACATCTGGAGACTGTTTAGTGAGAGACTCTAAATAAAAAAACGACCAAATTATTATTATTCTTTGCCCTGCTTTGCTTTTGTTAAAAGGTTACTCTATCAATCCGTCCAAACTTAAAGAACCAGAAGCAAAAATGCAGCCCATCGAACTTGAAAGTAATAAATTATAAAAAAGATCAAATCACATTAAGTCATGTTTCGCGCCAATTTTTACACAAAATGGCGGATAAGTGTCGCTATTCGATCATTTGTTACAATATGGCAGCCTATTACATGGCTGTCGGGTGGCCTATAAGCTACATTTATCATCGCCATCGGCAGACGTTTACCGATTATTGTTACAGACTACAAATTATGAGATGATTTAGCAGTATTGTTACTAAAGATTTTCGGGGTTAGATTGATTATTTTTCTGTTACATTTCTATATTTCTGATTCAACATGAATGTTTGTGTAGGCTAAACCTCCATATATCCATAATCAACTATAGATTTAGCAAGAAGGATGCATTTGTATTTCGGTCTCAAGATCATAAATTACTTTCGCCAACTGTCACTGGGCCTAAAGCTGTTTTATTACCGGACTATGAGAATTAACCGTTTCTTAGTGTTACTTACCCATCGCGGGAAGTTGTTTATGGTGGGTTTTATTTGGTTGTAAAAGGAGTGACTACGGGGTTAGTCGTGCTTTCTGAAAAAAATCTCCTTTTAAGAAGCTATGAATAGAGTTTGACATTAGCTGTACTGTACTTTCAAGACTATGAAGTCCAAATATATATAAATAAAAGAAAATAAGAACAGAAATGTCAAAACTTATTCTTATCTTGAATTTTTGATTATGTCATAGTTGTTTTTTTCTACGCTCATTGTGACAAAATAAACTATAGTAGTTAAACCTCTTTAGTAAGACGGGCACGTCATTCGGTGTCGTTAAGCCAGTTAATGGCGCGTTAACTTCTGACCCGATTGCTGTGCGTGTTACTGTTGTCTGGCCACTATTCCACTACCCTATTTTTAGGATACAATCATACAAAGTAGGGAATTAACATTCAAATAAGATGACAGTCGAAAGCCCTTTCTATATTTTTTTATTTTTTTATTTATTAGGTTCACCCACAATTGTATACACTAGTATTTAAACAAATGAAATAAGCATAAAATCAGAATAGAGTGTAACAATCACTTAAAGGTAAACTCTGCATGCACAAAAACATTGTTGTAACTTATATGCTGCTTTGTTTGTCGGTTTAATGCATAGAATATAATATCCAGCCAAGCTGCTCTATTGGTCTCGTAGTCGTTAGCGCAACTGCTGTCAGTCGGTTCAATTTCCAGGTCGAGCTAAAAATCATTTCGTATTTTAATTTCAAGGCATCTCTATTTTTGAAAATTAATTGTTCAACGGGGTAAAATAAGGCATGAACGTATTGTGAACAAAATAAATAGTAATATTATTTTGTTCACAATACTCTACCACTCCTACTAAGTTTTCATACAAACGAGTGAGCATATACAATGACGCTTAGTCAAGGTGCAACATCCATAGTAAAACATGAAGTTTCCCTTTCTGTCTGTCCGCGTAGTTCTGTTAAATTACAAAATGCTTTTCATCAGCAGATAGAGAAACGTTTTTATGTTTAGTACTTACATGCCTGTAGCATACACGATCATAACGAACATACAAACAGACACACACACAACCATACAACTACACACACTGTCAAACATCTGTCGTCTCGTGCCTACACTCTCACGCAGAGTGCGGGGTGGGGGAGGCAGTCTGGCAGTCTGTGCGACCCGCCGCCGCGGAGTGAAGACGTGTTCGAGTGAGGTTATTGAGCCGATATATAAACTCAACAAAAGGTCCATTATTTTATTACACATAGCTACTTCATTATAACGCCTAGTGGCTACTACAATGCCTATTTAGTAAAGAAAATACAAGATATTATGCCGATTTCCTTGTTCACAAACTTAACGAAACTTAAATTTAGGGCATCTTTTAATTTTTTGTTTCATTAAGAAAAAGGACAGAACATACGTGTTAAGTTGGTCCTGTCAAATTAGCCAGCGCCTGAAGTTGATCGGCGTATTTCTAGTGGTCATGTTTATAATAGGGATGTTGACTACATCAAAATAATGACATTCTGTTTAGTCCGTCTGTTAGACAGTCCAAAAATACTGGACACATATTTTTTGCTTGATCAAATTAATAACAAAATACAACGATTAAGAGCATCAAAGTTCCGGAGAGGGGGCTTGTGACGTCACTTCTCAGTAAAAATTATACAAAGGCGTGACGTTTCACGAAACTTCAACGCACTGTATTGTCGTCATTTTCTGTTTACGAGAAAAAAGAAAAAATACGTGTCCCTAATTTTTTGATTATCTAACTGACGGACTAATTACTTTTTTTTTGTCATCTCGCCTATTGCGTCTGACAGGACTAAAATAATTAAGGGAATCTGCACCATTAAAAGATTTTTAACACCCGTGAGAAGCTGGGCGGCTACCTAGTGATTTAAATAAAATTCTTCTTACCTTCATGTAGAGGTAAATGAACACCTAAAGAATTAATTGTGTAACAGTTGTACGTGCTATCTTTGGATAATTGTCCGTTTTGTATCTAGTCGCCAGTTGTCGACGGTATTAACGTTTTATGGGGAAAAGTAATATTGATATAGACTGGAGTGGTTCAATGGCCTCAATAAGATTGTCCAAGTAATTATTACGAGGATGGGAATATTACATGGTTCGGCTTTATTTTCTAAAAGGAGAAACAATAAATGGATGTTGATACACTTTTTGGTTTAAATGGTCAGATAATTGTGGCAACATCCTTTACTTTAATGCCTATTGCACCTTTTGTTACTCTGTCGTACTGGCCTCCCGGCTCACGCGGCACCCGCAACGCAAGTCCAACAATTGCTGCGTCGACATATTTACAACATTGTCACTACACACCAATACAAGTTTTCGATCAAAATCAGAAACAGGATAGATAAGAAACAAAAAAAAAATATAGAAAAATGGTCATGTTTTTGCTAAGTGTACAGGTTTTTCGAAAATCTGTGAATGGTGATTAAAAATATCATTAAAATATAGATAGTCTTTTAAGACCGTTTTCGTTCCTTTGGTACCATTTTTTCCAAGGTATGTGACAAGGCGTCGCACAAACTTGGATTTTAACTAAAATTGAGCTGCCCTCGATATCTAAAAAATAAAGTTGCGTCCGCTGACAAATGCACACTATGACCAAAAAAATGTAACATATCAATGAATTAACATTCGGACACAAACTGTTACCCCGTGTTCGAAGTTCAAAAACTCGTTCTGCTGACATTAAAGTCGGAAACAAAATATGAAAACTGAACATCGCACGTATGAAACTCGGAAAGTTTTGGATGTCGCCGCTGCCCTGCTGTTGTTCGTAAATAATACGTTCAGTGACGTTCGACAGAATAAGAAATATTAAAGTTATGTGTTTTCACGACTTTTTCATTGTTTGGGCTCCGTGCCTGACAACGGTAGGTACTCTAAGGCCTAAAACATACACAAGCGACGTAAGGCAGCAGGCGTGGAACAAGCGTGGCGCAGGCGTGCGCCGCTTCAAAACGATTTCATACAAAATGTATGCAGGCGAAGTTTTTGATTTATACTGAAGCGACGCGGCGCAGACACGCCGTTTCGTTGCCAGCGACGCGGCGCCACGCCTGTTCCACGCCTGCTGCCTTACGTCGCTTGAGTATGTTTTAGGCCTAATGCCTTTACTGTCCATCCGTCGGTCGGTCTGTCAGCGTACCTTGATTTCATTGACCAATAAACGATGACGAAATTATAAATGGTCTCTTCTTTCTTTTTTCCGTGTGACAAGCGCTCCTACAATATTGAATACAAAAACACACTTTATATAAAACTTAATTCTTGTCTTAATAAACCGGTTCATTTTTAATTTACTGTAAAATTTGGTTTTCAGTTGCTTTGAAATTAAGAAATATTTAGTTAATTGGGTTATACAATAAAACTACTAATATTATAAAGTGGATGACCGTCGGATAGGAATATTTATTTTTTCTTCCTTATTCATGAGGAATAGTGAAAGCTATAAACCAGGCTATGATATATGGGAGCGGAACAATAAAAAATAAGGTTAAAAGTTAAGGGTTGCTAAGGTATGGCTTGATTATTTTGCTCGATTTTATCATTATAGAAACTAACCAGAGAAATGAGTTAAAATCGCACTAGTTTTAAAGACTTATAGCCTACTAATAAACGCTGCATAAAGTTATGACGGGTTTATACGTCAAAAAATGTATGGTTATACAGGCTTTATACATTGCATAACTTTACACAGTGATTATTAGTAAGGGCATTAGTTTTTAGAAAACTTCTAGATTTCACATAAAAAAAAAACTGCTGAAGATTTGCTGTCACAACATGATTTACTTTTTGAGATAATTTTGCTGTGACGTACAGATACCAGCATATCAAGCTGTCCAAAATTGTCGTTTTATCCCAATCAACTTTGACCCTAATAATTCAATGATAAAGATGAAAATCTATTCAAGAATTTTGACGATTGTATAGTCTGTACCAAATCCAAGTTTTCAAGGTTAAAATAAAGTATTTCGTAAAAAAAAACGTCTGTCGGGACTAAATAAACCTAGAAAATTAGTTCCCACTAAAAAGAAACGTTAAAACTTGTCGTCAAAATTACAGACATTGAAACAAAAAGGGGTTTGAGAAAGACAAAGATAAAGGAGACTGTGGTTTCTTGTATTTCCTCTTTTAAAAGATAACAATGGAAGCTAAGCTAAGAATTCGCTTCAATAGTTGGCTTTTACAATTTTGCTTTCATTGGTACAGCAAGAATGTTCTGCTTATGTGTCGAACTCCTTTGATAGGATGAACATTAGAGACTTATTAATTAAAATTAGATTGTATAAAGAGGTTTTGTGGCAAGTAATCCATAAGTACTTATTCTTTTAAAGAATTTGTACTAAAATGATGAGTAAACATCTTTATTAGTCCGAATTTGCAGTTGGGTTTTTGATTATTTAATTATTATTTTTTTCTTATCCTTTTTTTCCAAAAATCTTATGTCACTACTACAACTGAGACAAATTCAACGACACCTCATATCCGATAAATGTAAATCGTTTGTAGAGCAGGCCCTAGAATAAGACATGCATACATACACACGCTTTAAAAACATAACCCTCCTTTCGGCAGTCGGGTAAAAACTAGTGACCCGTCCCATCTTCGCATGGGTATTACAAATTTTTGAAAATCTCTAATTTTCTTTACTGTAATAAATGCATGTATCATCACATAAACCTTCCTTTTGAATTGCTCTATGTATTTAAACCTCATCAAAATCCGTTGCGCAGTTTTAAATATCTATCATAGGTACAGACAGCGGAAAGCGACTTTGTTTTATACCATGTAATAATTAAATAATAATAAAAAAAAACTTAATGTAAAAATGTATTGTTATTGCACACACGCATACCCTCTATTGCAATCTCTTTTATAGAATTAAGGTTTGCTGGAAGATAACTCAACTTTAGGTTAAGCTCGCCATTGTACATAATTCATATATTTTTGCTGTTTTCTTTATGTGTATTCTTTTTCTTGAGCAATAAAGAATAAAAAATTTCTCAACTGACTATATTGTTGAAGGTACGATGCCACCTAAATCTATGGACCAAAATACCTGCAAGCTTTGCCTTCACAGTGCGTAATCAACCAGAAACAGAAAAACAAAGGCATGTTGATAGAAAAACAAAAGAATTGCAACCCCATTGACATTTGTGCTGACGTCAGACGTCAGGGTGAGAAAATATTGGCTCGACGTAACTTTCCTGTGTATGTGGGGCACAGTGCACCGACGAGTGGAATGTGCCCGCCACTACAAAGTTGGTTATTACATCGTTTCATTAACTGTAGTAATAGCAGTTATATCATTTTCATTTCTGAAATAGCGGTATGTTGTGTTGATAAGGTAATTTGAAATTAAATGTTGTAGTAGTGACGTGACACGAACAAAGACGTACTTATGTCGAAGGCATTTTGTATGGATGGATTGCCGTTTGCATATTGCCTCAGCATTGTATAAAGAGCGATAATTGGCAAAATGTTAAAGTAATCCGAATTGGATTAGCTTGACGGAGCTCCGTAGCACGGGGCTCTAATTTTTGAGTGGTTAAAAATACCTAAGGCCTAGGAGCCCTAGGCCCGGTTTCCACCAAAGCAGAGATAAAAAAAGATGACTCGTAATTAATCAATAGGATATTGGATGTACTGCTGCTAAGCTGCTTTTTTGAATGACACATTTCATCTCCTCCCTTTTATGGAAACCGGGCCTTATCCTTCTAACCTATCCTATCCGAGTCGAATTGCTCTGACATTTTGCCTTTGATATATGACATGATAGCGGCGGATTCGTACAAAACGCCTGCGACTTATGAATGTGACAGAAGTAGACAAAGGCAGACATAATATTTTAAAGTAAGATTGTTTTATTCCTATTTCAGAGTGTGCAAGTGACAGCATTAGACACTTTGTCTAGCGCCGTCTCTTTCCCACTTAAAGTAATATCGAAGTAATACTGCTATAAGGGCTTGTAGTAGGCCCCTGTATTTATGCAAGTCTTCATCTCGATATAAGTAGTAGCTCTAGTGCTGAGTGTGGGAATTCGGCTCAAACCCAGGTCGGACAAAAAGTGCTGTTGGGTTTTTCCATTCGGAATTTTATAATTTTCAGCAATAGGGTGTCATTTGTAAAGCTTTCGAGATTCTGATTGACAGGATGTCCTGTTACGTCCTGTCACCCAGTAACTGGGTTGTGAAGGTCGGATAGGCAGTCGTTTCACGTATAAAGCCGACTCTAACATAGCCTGGAAATGACGATTACCAACTTGTAACTCCGTACTCTCACATCAGAGGTTCATTGAACTTTCGTGTATTCTGTGTTCATATACATTGAGTGTTGTCGACTGATGTTGATTGATCGAGACGTTCAATGGATTGCGTTGTCTGTTGGTTTTTGTGTTTTTGCATGAACTTTGGCAATAACATGCAGATGTTTGATGCGGTTAAAATGGTACATGATATTGTGTTTTCATCTTTCTTTAGGGGGTGATTTTCTAGGCAGCTAAACTCCTTAGGGGAAAAAGAAATTGACGTAGCGTAGCCCAATTAGATTCTGTCCTAAAGTCAATTCCTGTAGTAATAACTTTTTCAACTGTGGTTCCCGCTCTGGCGAGACAAATGCGAGTAGCAACCAGAAAAGTCAACTCATAACTGCGTTGTTAGTGTCATTGCCCACGGAACGCGTCATTTTACATTTGGCGTACGCCTTGTATGCAGCTAACATACAAAACTATGAAACTCTGACGACGAAGCGTAAGTGCAGTATGCTCAGCTTTGTTTGTAAACTGCAAGCAGGCAAACACCAAGCGTATAATGACGCGTACGCATCTGTGCAGATACGTTCCGTAGACAGTGATACTATAATTAAAATGGAATTGATGAAATTGTGTCTATATAGGCAATAATAGCAACCTCCCAGTCTAAAACTACAGAATAAACCCAATAATATGTCTTTGATTTTATCTGTTTTATACGCCCTCATAACATCACGAAGTGTGCTAAACAAAATTGTGCCAAAGGTATCACACCACAAACTGAATTATGTCCAGTCCCTTCAGCTAGGTCGATGAAGAACTGCCTCCGAACAATGATGCCGTATCAAAAGGGACGATGACAGGAAATTAAGACCTCGTTGTCACTGCCAGGCTGTGAGGAAGTGGGAGAAGTCCCACTTTGCTGGATGTCTTTTAAGGAGCTTGGGTTTTGGATAATGATACCATTATATTAATGTGCTTACGCAGGGTTAAGGCCTCTTCTCTTGAAGAGATACTGGGCTTTGATCAGCATTCTTGCCCAAGATTTATGGTCAATTAGATTGGTAAGTCAATCAAGTTTAAGTTAAACATAAAAGTCATCGAGTGTTCCGTTTAGCTTCCACTTAAATACCAGCATAATACTAGTGATTTACATTGAACGATTGCCAATCAAACCTTCACAACTCAGTTATTGGCTAACACGATATCCCTTTGGTTGTACACTGGCTTCTGACTATCCGTAACGACATTCAAATATTGCTTGCTTCCCAAGGCACGGGTAATGTCCAAATCCTGGGTAAACTTGGACATGTGCTTGGCTTTTCTTGAAGGGCAATGATCAGTTTTGAACCCATATTTCATGTCGGCTTAACGCAGGTATTAAATTGAAAGGGGCAGTGGATAACTTTGTGTAAAGTTTTGTATCGCAGTGCTTATACATTCTGTTCTACCTTCATGGACCGTTCTTCATTGCCCTTTTGCTACTTCTTTGTATTGTGAAGCTGATTCTGCATTTGTACAAGTTTCAGAGTTGGAAATATAATTTCCGTTTGTTGAAACTTGCGGCTTCTTTACTGGACGGTTGTTTTATTTTTTCTTGGCGTCTGCCGTCTTCCCGGCCTAAGAATTTGTTCAAGATTACGGGATTATACGAATTTAAATTGTCAAGAGAGAACTCTAGTTTTTTTTTTCAGATGTAGTACCTTGTAAAAAAAATCCAGGCTGTCTAAATAGCTGGAGATATGGGCGACAAAAAATATAACAATTTATGAAAAAAAAAACAGTTTCTGATGTTTTATATAGTGAATTACAAACATGCTGACAGGCCACCAGAATTTTAAGTAATCACAAACTCACAGGATACTTATGTTCCAGTTATCTAGAAGCGGCTAAACGTCAGTTCAGTGTAGCGCAGGCCTACATATTTTATTATCAGTGCGGAGTGCCTACTAACCTACGGCTACAGTTCCTCTAACAAAAGACTTCTCAACGTAACCATCTCATCCCATCCCTGATTTAACTACACGGTCAAGCATTAATTCAGGGCTCCCATCAAGTAGCCCCATAAAAAAGATTAATAACTATATCCCCGGACCTTACAAAGAATTTAATCAGAGTACTCGACTGGACCATTTTTTATTCGTCCAAGAGCCGCTACTTTCTTTGCTGGAGCACATATTGTCCATAACTTATGCAGTAAAGTTAGGAAATCGTGGATTCTGGAGTTCTTAGGGTTTTTCTAACGTTTTTAAGATCGCTAGCCCGTGGCGTCGTTCGCCGATATCACGGTTATTGGAGAAGGCACTGCAAGACAGCAAATCAAGTCACAGATTTAAAAAATATATAGCGTTTAGTAGTTTGGGAAATAGTGTAAAAACCCTTCAAACACACGGGTATTGTGTCTGGTCAATTTCTGGTGGGCTATAGTGTAACAGTTGTTGTCGACATTGTCTATATTATATGCTAATGTGCAAAATCTGATTGCACGATGTGTAGAATGTCAATGGCAGTTCACATGTTGGCCGAAAGATGTTACCACAAACCAGTCTTCGTCCTTAGAGCTCAAACTTGTACGGAAACCAAGTGAAATAAATGCTTAGAATTTGAATTAAAACAAGTAGTCTATTCTAAGACTAAAAGTTTTCACAAATAAATTCAAAGTTGTTCTTGTTTCTATGACAATTATGTTGTTGATTCTTTCAATGTTAGGATTTATTTATTTAGTTTTCTTGAAATAACTTCGTGTCCCGGGGCTCGGGAGTCCAAATGAAGCGGCCGGGAAGTTTATTTTGACAGGGGTAGTGTTTATTTTTGTAAGATATAAGAATTGTATGCTACTTCTTCGTTGTGAGATGAAGGTTATAATTGGAATTAAGCGAAGTTTTGACCTTAAACACAGTTTTTTTTTTTCACATTATACACAAACTTAAACACAAATAACCATACCAAAACAAGTACCTGTTCACTATACATACATTTGCCGATATCTAAAGATTTTGACAAAAAAAAAATAGTAGTTTGCATGGTTTCATATATTGTGTCAAACAGGCAAATTAAGTATGTTAGTCCTACAAACTGTTTTATTTTAATTTATATTAAGTATGTTTATGTTCATGAGTAACGGTGTCGGTCTTCTGAATAAAGAATATTAAGTAAACTAGATGAAAACCCGGCTTCGCTCGGGTGAAATGTGACTCATAATACACCTCTAGATATAAAATGTAGGTAGATATTTCTGTAGTTATTAGTTCTCAAGGAATATTATAGGCAAGCAAGGCATAGATTCGTATAACTTCGGTCATTGTCTTTAATAAATATAGTAAATAAAAACTGCAATAGTTTTTACATAAATAATTTTTATTTTATATCAACTAACATAAACATAACATAAATAAACATAACAAATAACTTTTAAGGTTAATTCTCTGTAGTCCTTTTTTTACTTTGGCAGGTAGATAAGTTACTACTTACTAATTAAGAAAAAAAAAGTAAAATGTTCTTTATTCAACTCGGCTAAATCAAAAATAATATTGTGAAACCAATTGTGTTAATTGTAATTATACAATTAGTATTCACCCGAGAATTTGGCAAAGGTACTTATTAAGAAATATCAATTAAACATCACAGATTGATTATCATAAAATTTCTCTAATCTAATAATTAGAATTTTAATATCATCAAATTTTTTTAGCCTTAAAATGATTAGCATCAGATGTATTGCCTTTGTATAAATCTAATAATATATCTGGAATTGGCTTTAATGTTCTATCTGCGTCTATGTATACCTTCCCATTAAGACAACAGTTTTTAAAATGATTTTTAATTTTTTCACCTAAAAAATGAAGTGCTTTACATTAAACACATTCATAAATCATAGAACAGACTGAATGTACAGATACTTGAATGGTGTTATTTGAAAGTGCTAAATATACATAGTTCGTCCGGGGCTGATGTTCTGTAGTCAATATGCTTGAATATTTACGTTTCTTCGGAAAAGAAAACAGAATCACTGCTGACTGACAGCATTGATTCTTGGAGCTATATCGTTTTTTTCTCTTGGTACAAAGAAACATCATCTCTTCTGTTAGCGTCAACTCTTCATTATCCACCTTAAAGGAGAAAATATTCAAATAATAATAAATAATTATTTTGTATGTATGTAGGTATATCCTCACACCTCTATCTGGTAATATGTGTTATTTTTCATTTTACTGTACTCGGTGAACTGCACTATTAACTTACCAGAAAGGTATCATTGATTGGTCAGACGCATCAGGAGCAGTTTGATTTTTTGGAAAAAGTTTGGAAAGTGCCCGAGCCTTTGTTATTCTTAACAGCCTAATTGTTTCCAGGCCACAGCACTTGCAATAATTGAAATTATCTGTTAGAATAGATGGACTGATTCAAATACACAGTGTAATGTCTAATTGTATAATAAGAACCAGCCAAGTCCAAGTTGTACTTGTGTATGGAGGGTTCCTGTGGGGAGATTGTAAATCACTATGCAAAACTAAATGACATTTGAACTGAAACAGAATAAAAATATTTATTTTTGTTATGACTCACTCAATATTTCCGTCAACAATTAAAAAAAAACTAAAAAAAGTTTTCGGGCGCAACATCAAGACCTTTAAGCCCGGTTTCCACCGCGAGCGGAACGGCCCCATTAATGACTTCGCTCGCAAGCGCAAACTGCATACTTGCATTTCCACCAACAAAATTATAATTCTTAATGCATACTTTATTATAAATGCATTTATTATTAATTTTTATTCGACTATTTGTTGTTTATTTGTTTGACTATTTGTTGTTTGCAGTTTGCGCTTGTGAACAAAGTCATTAATGGGTCCGTTCCGCTCGCGGTAGAAACCGGGCTTTATTCATATTCTTAACACTCAGACAAACATCCTAGCTATTTGTTCCTAGGTGTACCAGTAACTGATGACAAAAATGGTAAATAAAATATGATGAGAGCAACACTGGGGAAAAAGGATTAAAATATTTTGATACTTACACTAATTCTTTATTAACAATACTAATATTATAAAGAGGAAATATTTGTATGTATTTTTGTTTGTTAGTCTTTCACGCATTAACTACTGAACGGATTTTGATGAAACTTTACAGAATATTACAGAATTATCGCCTATGTCTTATTAGTTATTATTAATCAGAATAAGACATAGGTGATAATTTGTGCAGTTTATTCAACAGTGATGTTTGATTAGTTGTATTTTTCTATGAGCCGATGAGACGATTGAATAAGATTCGGTACATCATATAGTCTGGGACCCAAGAAAGGACATAGGGTAGTTTTCGTCCCGGAAATCCCCCGGGAACGGAAATGAAGTCGCGGGCAAAAGCTAGTATAAAATAAATTAAGATAAACCTAATCTATAATATAAGTACTTTATTTACACAACAAAAATGAAAGAAATGGTTATTCGCTTTGTGATTGGTATCCCAGTTCGTTTAGCGCATTGACTATGGTAGTGATCGTCACATAAGGCAAGTCAAACGTCTTTAGGCGGCTCATGTGAATCTGACACCAAGGCTACTGCCTTCTTCATCGGCCTTCTGCAATAATTCGTCGCATAGTATTAGCACACGCCCCTGTAATAAGCCAAAATTATATGTTACGCAATATATATATACATATGATAAACTCATATAAATGGATATTATGAAACAAAGTATCAACTTTAGCGACTCATACTAACCAGTCAACGCAAGCTAAGCACGCGGTCTAAAATCGAAAATTGCGTGTAAGCCACACCTTCTTCTTTCTTTACAGATTTATCAGTACACATTATAAACAGTGCTTCTGGATTGTAACCGCGGTGGTTTCTTAGTCATTCTTTCACTTTTTACTAAAGATTTCATGAAAATAACAAATGTAAACAAATAAACGTAATGTCACTTGACAGATGACATGACAACAATACCATATAAAAATCATTATTTGTTTTACTTTTTTTTTTGTGATGAGTTACTGGTATACATATAGGTATGGTCGGAATAATGTACTTTTTTGACGCGACAACGTGTTGATTGGCGGGACGTATTTGAGAGATAATATATTGTCTACTCAAAATGGCGACTGCGGTTTGCCCGTCAGTGTCATTACTCAAAATTTAATGAATTAATAAAACGAAATAATCTCCGTAATCCGAATTTTGCGGATATATGTTGTCGACTCGAAATCGATATTTTTTTATGTTTTGTTATTCAGGTAATGTTTCGATCGAGTCTACCGTACCCCTTGACGAAATTATTAATATAGATAAATGGATTTATTTTGGACATCGGTAAAGGAAAACATCGCGAGGAAAAACTTACATAAATTGATAATAAACAGTCTATAAATGTCAATTCGGCTCGTCCAATGCTCGTGCCTGCTCTCTATAGAAAGATTACAAGAAACACATTATATTAAATCTATACAATTAATATTATTCTTCTATAGAACAACAGTGACTTCAGAGGCATGAAGCGAAACTGATGTTTCGACAAACTTTCAGGCTAATTTACCTCAAAATAGAGGCAATGTAGCCAAACTGGATCAAATACGTTCCCAAACTTACTCGACATAGGAATCCAAAACTGTGGGATGAATAAAAGGGGAGGAGGATGAATAGAGTTTCATAGATTAAGTTTCGGAAGACGTTTGGTGTGACGCAGGGAGGGCTTCAGAAGGTTAATAATAAATACCTCCATGCTTCTTTTATTTATTATCCGTCTTAAGGCCGCCTGACGGTGGCAGCAGATCATTAATTGCCTTTTGACACGTGTATACGAGTGGGAGGAGTCCTTCTCTCGCTTCGCTGCCTCTTTTGTATGCGTCGCAAAGAGGTCACAGCGCTGCCGATTGGTTCTCGAGACACAACTGTTGCAACGATAGACCGGGAACCGACCCCCCGTTCCCGGTCTATGCGCCATAGGAGGTAGCAGGTCGTACTTCTGGAGGCCACCATATCCAAGAAATACCTGCGCCGGAAATCAGCCGGAAAATAAGGGCATCGAGTTGTTTCTACAAACACTCATCTAGGTAATACGGGCCTTACTGTCACTATTGCGGCGTACGCCTATCTGGTTTCTTGCGCAAGTTGCTTCTTCTTTTGGGAGTTAACTGTAGCGAAGTAGCAGTTTGTGTGTAGCGAGGCTTGTCTGGTTGATAATCGAACCACTGATGCACCAGCAGCATACCACGCTTTAGCTCTGCCGCTAATACTTTCTTTATAAAACCTGCAATGTAAACAAAACTATGTTCAGTTCGGTAGGTGAAAGTGTGTGAGTCTTTTTGTCTGTCTTTCAGGGCTATCTATGTACCGGTTAAATTTAAATCGGTTCAGTAGGAAAGTACCTAGGAAGGGATTTTAATTTGGTACAGAGATCGTCCATAGCTTAAGAAAGGACGGATAGTTTTTATGGAACGGGAACTAAGCGGGTAAAACTTAGTGTTATATAATTAAAAAAAAAAAACATAAGAGAAGTTGTTTGTTTTCATAAGCACAATTTAATGATTACTGATCGATCACAGTAACCAGTCACCTAGATGACAGACACACACATACATAGCTGTAAGTACGTCAACCACTATCAATGTGTGTGAGTGCGTTTCAGCACAACATGTAGAGTTAACCTTCTGTTTTATCTATGGTTCTAATAAAATGTATTCGTAGGTTAAGTTTGTGATTGAATTAATTTGTCGTTCGTCTAAAGTTGTGCCGGCTTTTCTTTAAGTTCGTTCGGACTTGTCTGATAGTGTTATTGTGTTTTTTATTCGGCCATCTTAGTTTTGGAGGATAAGGATTGAACGGTACGAGTCTCGTATTTTTTTCTCTGTGTAGCAGGGTTGATGGAACTCTAGCTACTTTATATTTATACTAAGTTGATGTCCAAGTTTACTTAAGTTTTTGTATTACGAATACTTTAATATGTCAACCCAGAGTTTGGAAGTTAAATAAAATTAAAATACCATTTTTTTTGTCGATGGGAAATTATCAAATGACTTCTCCCGCCCTGGGTGGTGCGGACTGTCAGACTTTTACTGACTAAAACCCGCCCTTGTTCCTTCGGGTGTTCTTTATGTTCCGGGTCATGGTAACTATTAGAACTATTCCGCACACCCGGCAGGGAATAAAAATGTTTTGGGGCAATTCACACACTGCCATCTGATTAGTAACAAGGGTAAACAAAGCTCGTATTTACGGTAAACACACAAGATATAATTTAATTATAACGATTCGGGTGTTACTAGCCCTTGAAAATCTTGTTTTATTAACACCATTCTGTCGAAACAATCACCTACTGAAGATACGTTTCATAGTTCAAGCGATGTCAGCGTACATGCAGACACAAAACCGAGAAGTGTTTTCAATTCATACTACACTAGCTGACCCCCGCGGTTTCACCCGCGTTATGTTATATTTTGATGGTGTATATTTTGGTGAAAATCCTTCAATAATTGCAATCCATCATTGATAGGATAGACATTAATAAAAATATATTTGTAGCTCCTGAGTTGAGACAAATATATTTTCCGCTTTATAATATGAATAGGTACATTATAAAGATGACAATATATTTAAACAAATTCAGCCCAGTCAAGTAAACAATCAATTTAGTTCACAAACACACTAAGTGAGCCGTCAGTCAGACGCGTTAGTTCATCATTAACTTAATGTCGGTCTGTCTGTACATAAATATTAAAGTACTGCTTTTAACGTAAATGCACCGCTACAGTTTTGATGTTTTGTGACGCAATGCTAATGGTTTGGTTTGCCATTTTAGTTTTTTTTAATCTCCATTTATTTAGAGGCATTTGTGTACACAGATTGACAGATATAAGAATCTCAATAGCGAAACTTTATAGGAAAGATAAACTTTAATAAACGAAAGAAGTTAGAGAAAGAAAAGTCCTTCGTTTCAAAAGTGTATTTTTCTCAATAATATACTTTTCTGTATCAGATTTCCGCTTAAGAATAATCCCTTGGTCATATTCATTTGTTACAAGCTTTTGCCCACAACTTCCATGCCCTATTTTACCTCTTTCGGCCAAGAATTTCCAAAAATCCTTTCTCGTTTTAGTGGATACTTATCACTACATTATAAAACAATGTCGCTGTCCTCTGTCTGTCCCTATGTATGCTTAGATCTTTAAAACTACGCAACGGATTTTGATGCGGTTTTTTTTAATAGATAGAGACATAGAGTGATTCTTAAGGAAGGTTTATATGTATAATACATGCATAATATAGTAGAGAAAAGCCGAGATTTTCAAAGATTTGTAACACCCGTGCGAAACGGGGGCGGGTCGCTAGTTCTTCATAACGAACGTGTTCTCCATGGGAGGCATAGTTACCATATAACATAGCAAACTATTTCTGTCGTGAAAACTAAGAGACTTTCGGACGTCATGAAAACCGTTATTTTTAAAGCATATCGCACGGTCGAAACCGTTGGCAACAACTAGTACACTGTAATTCGTTTATTGGCCCCATTATTACTATTTATATGCCCTCTAACGCGACAAACAGTCATACATCATACAAGTGGACGCTCTTGAGATTATAGAAAGATATGGTACAGTGTACATTTGCGATTTTTTGAAAACCGATTGTAGTTTCCAGTGATTTTTTGGACGTTTTGTTAATATGTAGTATACGGTTGTCGTCAATATGTCGTAATAGCCCAAGGTTAAAGGTCATAGCTCATTACAGCCACCCGGCAGCCACTCCGCACCGACTCCCCCTATAACCGAAGCGATCCGGTGACAGTACGGAATTGATATAGTGAACGCATGCCCATACAAATCCATATAAAGAATACTAGCCGCAGGAGGCGAGTCGGTGCGGAGTGGCTGCCGGGTGGCTGTAATGAGCTATGACCTTAAGGCGGCCGCCTCTCACGTAAGAGGTTGTGAATTCGAATCCGGACAAGTACCAATGATACTTTTTAAATCAATTGTAGTTTCAAAATTTTATCTTGGACATCACCGACATACAATGTCCCGGAAAGCACGTAAAGCCGTTGGTCCCGGTTGCCATTCGTAGAACTCTATCAGCCTATCGATTAAACGCCAATGTGAACCCACCCTAAGGCAGTTTCACTTTAGCCCGCACAGATTAAACGACTGTTTATACCATAGAGAAATGGTTTTTCGGTTATTTTCGTCCTATTTGGGGTTATTTTTAGATCCGATTATTATTGAAAGACACATATTTGGGTACAATATTGTGACTGATTGTTTTCGTATTCAAAGCAAAAGCCACGTGAACCATTTAATTTTTTCCGGTTGGGAAAAGAAAAGTTTTATGAAATAAAACTGAGCTAAAAAAAGGAGATCTAGAAACTAAGAAAAGAAAATAGTTTAGATAACAATATCATGACATATTGGCACAAAAAATCGTGATGGTGATCGCATTTTTATTTTATGAATGTGAAATCATCAAATGACTTCTCCCGCTCTGCCCGGGAAGGGAGAAGTCAGAGTGTCAGTCTTTTATTTTATTTTATTTATTTAAAAAACTTTATGCACATGTAAAAACCCCTTCGTCCATGATGATAACCAGAGTCTGATAACCAGTTACCAAAGAAGAATTATTTTTCTTCTTTGGGCAATCGGTTATCAGACTGGATTTTTTTTTCCTTTTTGGGTATTGATTGATAACTCGTTAGTTTGAAAACTGCTTGGAAGTTATGTGTTCCTAGTACTTCGCCTGTTTCGAAAACAAGCCTTCCTCATGGACCAACTACGTATGTGTTCCTAATGACAACTACAGTAGAAAGAGGAAATTGACCTTTATTCGTTAAATGGCAGATTCTGGAAACGACAGATTTTGTACAGTTGTCAGCTAAAAATGTCGTCAAGAAAAAATGAAATGATATGAAATGGTATGAAATGATATGAAACGGTATGAAAAAAAAAACACGTTAATGGAAAACAAACTCGCAAAACTTATATTTATAATTTAAAACAATAAAACTTAATCTATTAAAACATATATGGAGCAATTATTTCCAAGCAGTGGCCAACACTTATTGTCCTTTGATTTAATTGATCTATTGCTAGATTAATTTCCTCGTCAATTTCTTGATACGTTTTAATTTTCCTTACTTTCTTTTTGATGTCTTGTAAGTTTATTTCTCTAACTAAGATGTCGAGTATTTTAGGTATAGTTGGGTTTTTAATACCTACAAACCGGTTGATTCGAGAATGCCACCCCTCTAAATAGTTAGTAGTTCGTATTTTTTCTCTTTGACAGCACCACATTTTTATAAAATTAATATCCTTCAACCAGAATCGCTCAAAATACTTATTAAATTTCTTAACATTTTCATTGTTAGGGCTTTTCTCCATAATATATTTGTAACCTGCTGTGATTTGCTGCAAGGGTAAACGGGCCAGGCCGGCACATCGGGCAACATGCCGCCTCTGTACTCTTGATGTTATTCCCAATTGCTTGGCTTTTTTGAAAACGCAGCGACACAAATGGTAAAAGCATCCTTTTACTATCGTTTTAGGAAAGATATTACGAATAGCATTAATTGCTGACTTTTCGTAGTCTAGAAGTACTTTACTAGGATTCCATTTTGTACGCACCTTGATGATTTCAAAAAGCTTCTCATAAGTTTTTTGACTTTTGTTTTCAAGGAAAGCGAAACACAGCGGAACAACCTTTTCCGTACTAACATTGTATCCGTGAACACTGTATAACTGTTTAAAGGGTGGTGGACTCGATTTAAATGTTCCATCGAGAAGATAAACATCATAATTTAGTATGGTTTCTAAAGCAGGAGAGCAGAAGACAAGTATTCTTTCTTCATCATTGTAATCGGCAAGCAAATATTTTTGAAATTTATCTGGCAATGTTACCTCTTTCGCGAGATTAAAACATATCTTTGAAACATTTAAGCTTTTATTTCTAGCATTGTATAAGCCACTTTTTACGTTTTGAAACTGGGGCAGTTCTGAAATTAAATTTATTCCTTCATCCTTCAGCTCACTAATAACTTTTTCAAATTGCTGCTGGATTGGATTATTATTGTTACAAATGTTATTTTTTAAATTAAGCATTTTTTTATTATTATACTCTTTCCCGTGTTTGGCTTGCAATGAAGGCTGTGCACATTTCCTTTTAATTTTATATTTTCTCTACTTACTGTAATATTTCCATTGCAATCTTTTCGCTTAACACATTGCCAAAACTTACTCCCGTTTTTGTATTGTTTTCTTAGATGGTAATCATAGCCTTCAAATATTAATTTTTGGCCTCCGCGTTTAGTAGGATAAAACTCCATAGTTTTCCGCAATTACCAACTGTATCTATCGGAGAATATATATAAATATTTTGCGTCGCAATATCGTGATAAAACTGCAGATCGATAGAAAATTGCATATCTATATTAATTTGTATTTATCATAGTGCAGGGGGGGGACAGTTGCCTACATCAAGCTCATCGGTAATTGAAGCAGCGCCATCTAACTTACTGATCATTGAAACTTATGATAATTTGTCTAGTCAGAAATAGATGGCACTGTGAAAAAAAATTAAGAACAACATGTTTTATTTTATAATTAATTCAACATCAGTTTAAATATATTCAACTCTTTATAGAATCAATTAATTATTGTTTTATCTCTTAATTTAATATAATAAAAATAATTGTGATAATAATAGCAACACTGCTCTTATATTCACTTGTGTCAACATCGGATTCTAAAGTCACACACGTAAAATGGTCGCCATAGCTTGCGCACACGCTTGACTATATTTTGCGGTTGTTTTATGTGTATATCCTAGTTTTTGAGATAATTGTCTTCGTTATAAACGTTGAGTTGAGATTACTCCTCCGTTTCGGTACCCAGATAATCATCCAGAAACTGTGTTTTACTACGCGCTAGAGACGCTATTTTGTGTTGTGTTGTGCAGTGAATGTTCATCTGTTCATCATTGCTACAATGCCGCACCGATGTACACTCAGATGTAAAAGCACAGGTAAACTCAAATCTACCTAAGTTAAAAACCGGCAGCCTCATTTGTTTTTTATTATTATAGTAGAATATAGTTCAAAAGTACAAAAACAAAAGTAGATTCCAATCCAAAAACAAATTCATATTTCTCGATTTTTTGGTATGCTACGTTATTTAGATATCTCAAGTTTATTTTCTGTTGGTCCATTTATCATCATAATTATACTAAGGTACATAACGCACTAAGGAACATAGTTGTGATAATTTTAATGAAATTCATCAAAGTTATAAGATACCTAATCTATTCAACAATATTATAATCACCGGTCAGTGGGTCATCTTAGGGGTGGAGAAGTACAGTTTTTTTTTTCTATATAATAAGCATATATTTTATTTGTTTCAGATGTGCCTTTGCATGTCTTTCCAAATCCAAACAAGTTTCCTGATCGTTTCAAAACTTGGGTGTATCTTGTTGGAGGAAAGCTTGAAACACCATCTGACTATGAATTTTATAAGAAGCAGCGGTTATGTGACATCCATTTTACTATTGATCAAAAAAACCGCTTTAAACGCCTAAGTGCATTGGCAGTACCAAGTCTTCATTTACCAGGTGAGTTCAATTTCATAATATTCCTGTTTGCCTATATTAGACTTTCCTCTATATTCTTGTAGGACACTACTACCCCTCGCAGACCAAACTTATGCCTCAATAGTCCTGGGCTGAAAATGTAATTTTGTAGTTAATCCTCTTAACACACATGATTTGAGCCACAATAGAAAGACAATAGCAGCCCGACAACCGGCTGTCGGTTGGTCGTTGAAAGGTTAAGAGTGATGATATAAATATCCACATTTGCATATTTTTTGACATTCACAATCGCCAGAATAAATGCAAATGTTTTTAATTAATTTTACAAAAAGGTTCTAAATACTTAGTTTGTCTATATGTTGTAAATGATTTTTCCCCAATAAAAAATGGAAGTTTTATTTTTAAAATATTAAAGCATTTACTAATGTTTCCTATACATTTTCTTTTATGAAGGTTAATATAGACATTCTCAATCTCAAACAGTCATAACTTCACGAAAAGGTTTATAAAAAAAATTTTGAAATTGGCCGATGTTTTTGAGTTTACTTTTTACAAAAAAACAAATCTTTGCTTTCATGCATAGTAATAATATCAGTGTAAATTAATAAACATTTTTATTTTGATATAGGCACATCTGGAATTCAACAGCCTGCTGTTGCTAGTGATGATCAACCCGCTGCTTTCCTGCCAATTCCTGTTGGTTTAGGTATAAAATAATTTTATTTTTGAAATAGCTTGTCACAATCTATTCCATTATAATGAATGTGCCGCATAAATGTAATATTTATAATTTTATATCATTAACTAAATTTTAATAAATATGCCCACTGAACCTGGCCTGCATGTATAATGCAGTCCTCTTGTTTCTTATAGATTATAATTAACCACTACTGTAATATCAAGATTTTAATGGTGACTCTAGTACTTAATATGTAAATATAATTATCTATTCTATATTATAGTGGGTACCAAAACAGAATAATTATAATATTGATATTTATATTTCAGAGGTATCTGGAAGTCTCCCGACAGAAGCTACTGATGATGGTCAGCCAGCTGCTATACAGCCTGCTGCTACTCAACCTTCTACTGATGTATTAGGTATGTAACTTTTTTTACAAAAGTTATACATGAACTGTTTTGTAACAAACAGATAAATTGTTGGTTTGGTTAAAAGACGTCTCTGATATTTATTTTAAAAATAAAAAAATATCTATTCTATTATGGCGTGTACCACAGCAGAATTATTATAATATTGATATTTATATTTCAGAGGTATCTGGAAGTCTCCCGACAGAGGCTACTGATGATGGTCAGCCAGCTGCTATACAGCCTGCTGCTACTCAACCTTCTACTGATGTATTAGGTATGTAACTTTTATACAAAAGTTATACATGTACTCTTTTGTAACAAACAGTTAAATTGTTGGTTTGGTCAAATGACGTCTCTGGTATTTATTTTGAAAATAAAAATGTATCTATTCTATTATGGCGAGTACCACAGCAGAATTATTATAATATTGATATTTATATATTTCAGAGGTACCTGTAAGTCTTCCAATGGAGACTACTGATGATAGTCAGCCAACTGATACACAGCCTACTGCTACTCAACCTTCTACTGATGCATTAGGTATTTAATTTGTTACTAAAGTTAAACATGAAATGTTTTATTAACAGATGGATAGATTGTTGGCTTGGTTATGGGAACAAATGTATTAACATTGTGCTAACTATTTTTTTTCAGGTGAAGTTAACAGGGTTGCTGTATGTTATGTATTGGCAGAACATAACTACTGTGCAATAAGTGAAGACAAATTAAATAGAGCTGCTAATGGTAAGCTTTAAATCTATATGTTGTTTTAATGATGAAGTAAAAAGGTGTAGATAGGTTATAAATATAAATATCTAAATATCTTGGGACAACTCACACACGGTCATCTGATCCCAAGCTAAGCAGAGCTTGTGTTATGGTAACCAGACAACTGATATACATACTTAAATACTTTATAAATACATACATATATATATGTATAAAAGAAAGTCGTGTTAGTTACACATTTTATAACTCAAGAACGGCAGAACCGTTTTTGCTGAAATTTGGTGGGGAGGTAGCTTAGGACCAGAGGACGGACATAGAATACATTTTATCTTCTTTTTTAGTTACCAAAAATCTGATATAACGCGGGTGAAACCGCGGTGGACAGATAGTTATAGATAAATTACACCCAGACACAGAACAAACAATCATGCACATCACACAAAGTTTGTCCTGGGTGGGAATCGAACCCACGACCTCCGGCTTAGCAGTCAGGGTCACTAACCACTAGACCAACAGGCCCGTCAAAATGCCTTATAGGCATTCAGCTAGTGGCACTCTAAACTGTGGTGATTTCACCCCGTTGATCTCAGTCTCAAATTATATTTGCCTCTTTTTCAGTTGCAATATTTGAATCATGCCAACCTACTTTGAAGTGTAATCGTAATTATACTGTGCGTTATTGTGCCGTTTTTGAAGATAGAATATATAAGTAACCTGTCTACACCTTTTCACTTACAATATCATTATAAAGTATATGACGCTTATTGAATACAAGTTAATTTCTTCATTGGATTTGGTTTAATTTACAACTACATTCATGCAATTTGTTTTTTTAGTAAAATGTAATGAACACTAACACTGTCTGTATGTTACTATGACTCTTTTATTTATCTTGCTCTATTTTGGTACTCGAAAATGCCTAAATAACATTTTATTTTTTTATGTTTCGTAAGAGTCCAATTCCTTATTAGAATTGCCTATTTTACTATAGTCTATTTTTTTTAACGAACGAGTACTGACTACTGAGTATATCTCTTTCACATTTCCAGTATTGACAGAGAGAGATGGGAAATTAGTCGAGGCGGAGCCAAGGCTTTTAACACCAATAATACACTTATGCTGATTATGTGGACCAATAGAAACGCGGTCAATTTTTTTAGTACTCGTTTGTTAAAAAAACAGACTATAGTGATCACTTTTACACCTATCTTAACCATTCAACGACCAACCGACAGCCGGCTGTCGGGCTGCTATTGTCTTTTGAAACACGTATGTTCGAAGGCTTGATTATAATAAGACTTTGGTGTACAATATAATGATAATCATATAAGTAATTTTGTTCGTTTCGCTATTTTCAGTTACTTCTGGAATATCCTTCCGCACCAGATCGAATGCTGTACGACCATTCCAGAAGAAAATTAAGTATCTGCAAACCGAGATAAGCGCTTTACGCAAAAGGGGTCAACTATATAAGGAACGACTGCATAATGCACAGAAGTTGTCACAAAATGTCATGTTTAAGCAAGTCACACAACATATGACTAAACCTGCTCAATTGTTTGTGCATATGCAGCAACAAGCTAGATATAAACCGAAAGGAAGACGTTTTACAGTTGAGGAGAAAATCCTAAGTTTATCTTTATACAAAAAAAGCCCGAAGTGCTACAGGCTACTATATAAATATTTTGCTCTCCCTTCATGCAAAGCTATGAAACGGTTACTGAGCCAAATAAAATTAACACCTGGCATCAATAAAATAATTTTTGATAAAATAAATAAAACTTTGCTCAAAAAACAGATTCCAGATAGGCTGTGTAGCCTCATTTTTGATGAAATGTCAATCACGCCGCAAATTTTTTATTCAGCTGACAAAGATAAATTGGAAGGTTTTACTTCGGACTCGAAGGAAGTATTTGCTGACCATGTACTGGTTTTCATGGTGAAGGGAGTGAAAAATAATTATAAGCAGCCAATTGCGTATTACTTCACGAATTGCCTTAGTAAAATCCAATTAAAAACTAAATTAAAATCAGTAATCGAACAATGTTTTAAATGTGGTCTCATTGTATTAAACACTGTTTGTGACCAAAGTCCTGTTAATGTCAGTGCTATAACAGAATTTGTTCAGGAAACTAAAGCAAATTATTTACGCGAAGGTAAAGAATGGCGTCATGAAGTGATGCGTTTTAAAGGTCACGTAGTAGTCCCCCTTTATGACACTCCTCATCTAATAAAAGGCATTAGAAATAATTTATTAACAAAGGATCTGAGCTATGTCACCAATAATGAGGAGAAAATCGTAAAGTGGGACTACTTCAAAATGGTGTATGATGCCGATAAATCGTACGGAGAGCTGAGACTTTTAAATAAGCTCACAGAAGAACATGTCAATCCAGAAAAGATAAAAAAAATGAAGGTCAAGTCGGCAACACAATTGTTCAGTCACAGTGTGGCTGTTGTGACTGAACATTTGACAGCAAGAGGCGATCTGCCTATAGAATGCCGACAACTAGTTGACTTGACCCTTCTTATAGACGATTTGTTTGACTCCCTTAATGTAAACAGTTTCTCTATACCGAATGGCAAAGTTTTCAAAGGACCTGTAAAACGCAACACGCCTCATCATGAGCTATGGAAAAAAGCAAAAATAGTTCTAAGGACCATAAAATTTTTCAAAAAAATTACTGTTGGAGACAAAGTCCGATTGGTTGAGAAAGTGGTGCCGTCTGTTACGAATTTAATTAAAACGATAGAGGGTATGGAACTCCTTTGGCAAGTGTTATCTTGTAATTACAGACTCGATGCTATGATGACCAGGAATTTTAATCAAGACCCTTTAGAAAATTTCTTTGGAAACATTAGGAGTTACGGAGTAAGAAACATAGCGCCTAATGCAGTTAGTTTTGAAGGGGCGTTTAAAGCGCTTCTTTTAAATAATTACAGCTCTCCTCATTCGGGGCGAGGTAATTGCGAGGAGGATTTCAATGAATGCCTGCAAAATTTAGATTTTTTTTTAAAAGAAATAAATGTTACTCCTAATGTTTCCGAAGAAAAAAATACAATTACTTTTAACAGTGAAGCTTGCTTTGATCAGCAACATGAAAATGATGCTGGTCAAAGCAACTACGTCTGTGGTTGGGTCTTGACTAAATGTCTGAAAAAAGTTGTCAAAGGTTGCAAAAATTGTAAGAGTGAATTATTAGATAACACTTCAAATGAAACAATTCTTTTATTACAGCCAAAGAGTACCAAAAAAAGAAATGGCTTTGCTATCCTAGTAAGCTAACCGAATATTTCTTTAAAGAAATACAAAGTATGGCCATTTCTTTTCTGAAAAGAAATGTACCCAAATCGTTTTTAAAAACAAATATAATGTCGCTAGCAGATTTACTAATCACAAATTTATTTAAATGTCCCAGTCACAAAGATGACCTTTATAAAATGTTTACCGACACAACATTAAATATAATTATTTACAGTTGGTGTCGGTCTGTCAATCGGATTTTGTCTGGGAAAATAAAATATGAAGGCGATGATGAAATAAAAATAGCTGCTGTAAATTATTATAATAAGCACAAAAATTATAAAAATAGAAAATAAAGAAAATTACCTTAAAGTACTCAGTTGTTTTATTAAAACCCAATGTTTGCATTTAGCCAGTATTTCCTAGTACCGAACTATTTTGTTCTTACTTTCTTGATGTGAATATTTGATTTCCTAAATCAATATTTGGGAAATCAAATATTTTGCAAGAAAATTAGAACAAAATAGTTCGGTACTAGGAAATACAAGGCTAATTTTTATTCCATTTACATCAGTGTGTGTAGGTAAACATGTGAGAGTGTGTGTGTGTGTATAGATCGGCAGCTCTGGTTCAGAAATAGAGATGGCGCTTCAAACATGTCATGGCTGAAAGTCACGAGAGAGGGCACTCTTTTCCTTTTATATTATAGTACTCTGTGATCATAGTGACATGAACTAACTAGGTTATGTGTCACTTCCGTCATTGTTTGTCTCGAATAAAATTTTCCAGCCATTAACGTGTTTTCGAAACAGGCGAAGTACTAGGAACACATAACTTCCAAGCAGTTTTCAAACTAACGAGTTATCAATCAATACCCAAAAAGGAAAAAAAAATCCAGTCTGATAACCGATTGCCCAAAGAAGAAAAATAATTCTTCTTTGGTAACTGGTTATCAGACTCTGGTTATCAACATGGACGAAGGGGTAAAAACAATGCACAACGGCGGACTTAATGCCTTAGGCATTATCTACCAGTCTACCTTAGGGTGATGCAGTTTTAACTTTTACTGGCTAAAACCCACCCACGTTCTGTCGGTTGCCATTTAAGTTCCGGGGCCGCGGTAACTATTAGAACTATTCCGCAACCCATCCGTGGTCGCATGACATTATAATATTATAGGTGTCTCTAGCATACATAATAAACGTTACCTCATTTTAAAAATTACTGCTAGCTTTCGCCCCTCACTCAACTGACCAGGGCTTGTCGTCCACTGGTCAGTTGAGTGATTCACAAGCATAACATGGATTAAAAATCAAAATCAACTTTAACTTTAACTCTTTATTAATGGCATTTGTGGAAAACACACCACAATTCTGCCACGACCATGTTTATTTTACAATATCTCAAACGAAGCAAGATTTATAACAAAATGCAATATAGCCTCGTCAGTGAATCAGCGGGGTGTACCACGTGCCGGTGAGGTTGGCTTTGACTCAGGAGGTGATCGTAGGGCCACTTACACCCCAAAAACAAAATCATCAGTGATCACAAGATTTATGACATTAATGACAGATGACAGCCACTCAGCCAGTCAAGTGCCTAAGGATCAGCGGTTTAGGCTGTGCGTTGATATACATTTCATACCGTTTTACCATCGTTCCTCAGAATGTTCCCCAGCAATGAATAATTTATCCGGGTCGCGGGTAACGTCTACAAATAATTTGTGTCCTTGCGAAAGCTCAGTTTTATTGCACAACCTTTTTTTGACAAAACAGATGATGATAGCCGGGCCTCCATGCGATGAAAATTTATAAATTCCATGGACGTTTTATGGGGTAATGTTGGTAAAAATAGGGGTCCCCCAGTAGGTATTGTTGGTAGAAAAGGCTCTCTAGATGGGGTGTTTTGATATGGGTCCTCTTTTTTGTGAAAGATGTAGATTTTTGTTTTTTTTTTTTGCTTGTTTACTTTTAGTTACTTTAGTGGGAGATGTATTTTCTACCGTTTTCAATTGTTTTGGGAAACGTTATTTGACACCGTCATCAATTTCTTTTAAACGCGATTCTGCCATAGATTTTGACGTCACAAATTAGCATCCCTAACCCTATATGAAATAGATTGACTATTTGAAATTATGTCTTATTATAGATTTATTGATTAAACCTTCGAAAACACGTGATTCGAGACACAATAGAAAGACAATAGCATCCCGACAGCCGGCTGTCGGTTGGTCGAAGAAAGGTTAATCGTGAGTGACATATATCGTATTGTGTTATTCACGAAGTGGTTTAATATTTTACACAGATTTTTAATTAATGTTAAAAACCCTTTCATTGTTAGGACGTTCCTCTTAACTGTATACACTACTACACACATCAAAAGTGTCTAGGGATATTTCAATTAAACCTAAATTACTAAAATTCTATTAACTTTTTGTTAAAACATGTACACATTAAAATAAATCTTGTTTAATAGACTATTTAATCTGATAATAAACTTTTAGATAAAGTTAAATTTAAAAAAAACTTAGAAGAAGAGGAAAAACTCAAACAAAATTTCAATCTTAACTTTATTTTTGAAACATCAAAACTTAAACAAAACAACATTTTTTTTTATAAAAATTCTTGAAAACTTAAAATTAATATTCCGTGGATCCACCTAAGACTCTCCTGACACATCTGCAGCGGTTCTGCATACTCAAAACAAGGGTGTCAATATCCTGTTGTGGAATACTGTCCCATAATTGCCGTTTCTGAAGCCATGAAGACCAGTCAGAGCGTTATATCCAGGCTTTGGTCATGTTATCGTGTCACGGAGGAAGTGGTGGAACGGCACCGAGGACCTCAACGCATTACAACACATGTACAGGACCGATTCATAGTAAATGCTGCACGAAGTCAACTAAATGCAGCGGCGATGCAATTGGTTCAAAGGCTACAGAGAGAGTATGGTTTGCTGGTAAGCGGTCAAACTTTGAGAAGGCGACTGCATCAAGTCAATCTACGTGCTCGTAGGCCATTTTGGGTATCAGCACTAAGGAGAGGTAATCGAGGAAGAAGATTACAATGGGCTATTGCACACGAAAACTGGAACCATTCTCAATGGTCACTTGTGCTTTTCACTGATGAATCTAGGTTTGGATTTCATCCTGATTCGCGAAGAGTACGCGTTTGGACTGCAGCACCCACAACAAGTTCATGCATATTAAGGTGTCACGATTATGGTTTGGGCAGGAATTCGTCTCGGCGGTAGAACGGACCTCGTTTGGATACAAGGCAATATGACTGCTCGAAAATACCGAGATGAGGTGCTAGAGCCTGTAATCTTGCCCCACAAACAGCAAATGAGACAAAATTTCCAGCTAATGCACGACAATGCCCGTCCACATACGGCGCGTATCGTTACAAGTTGGTTACAACAGCATGTTATCCAAGCTTTAGACCGGCCTGCACAATCCCCTGACTTAAATCCTATTGAGCATGCCTGGAATATGCTTCAGAGAAGAGCTCGTAGGAATTTCCCTGTTGATATTGTGCATCAAAACCAGCTTTTCTTGCATCTTAGCAGGATTTGGGACAGTACTCCACAACAGGATATTGACCCCCTTGTTTTGAGTATGCAGAACCGCTCCAGATGTGTCAGGAGAGTCTTAGGTGGATCCACGAATTATTAATTTTAAGTTTTCAACAATTTTTATATAAAAAAAAATTGTTTTGTTGTTTAGGTTTTGAAATTTCAAAAATAAAGTTAAATTGAAATTTTGTTGAGTTTTTCCTCTTCTTCTAAGTTTTTTTTTAATTTAACTTTATCTAAAAGTTTATTATCAGATTAGATAGGCAATTAAACAAGGTTTATTTTAAAGTGTAGGTGTCTTAACAAAAAGTTAATAGAATTTTAGTTATTTAGGTTTAATTAAAATATCCCTAGACACTTTTGATGTGTGTATATTTTTCAACTACCTCAGTAAATAAAAATAAATACATAGTTAGATGTGTTGCTTGCTGTTCGACTTGCCCGTGGTAAATAAAAGTGGACTGTATAATATTACTGGTTTTAATAATGCCGATTTTGGTTTACAAATTTAACTTGTCCCGGTCAAACATATATACGAGTATGTTAAGCGAGAGTCGTCCGCCGCGGTGGTCTCCGTCGTTGCGAGTGGTCGCCGTCCGGGGGCGGTTCCCTTCACATAGGCTCCGCTTGCTGGCCAGCGCCGCCCGTCGTCGGTCGATCACGACGGCTGCTCGTGTGTATGACTCGCAGGATGTTCGCGGGGTGGTCACGTCGGCTGCGCGTGATGGTGACGCGTAGGTGTTGGGTGTGATTCCCAACACTTGCTAAACTTAAAACTCGATTAACGATAGGCAGGAGTGACTATTTTACATGAGTTTTATGAAAGAAAACATAGGAAAAATACTCTCTGGGAGAAAGTTGTTTTATAATAAGGAATATTGGTTTGAACTTTATTGTTTGAACAGAACAACGATTGTAGGGTCAGTTATAGGTATAAACTTCGTTTACTGTGAGGTTTATTTATGTTTATTCCAACAGCAATCCACTTCTATACTATACTATATTACTATTATAAATGCAAAAAGTAACTCTGTCTGTCTGTCTCTTCTTCACGCCTAAACCGCTGAACTGATTTGAAAGGTACAGATATAGTCTGGGACACGAGAAATTATTAATTAATTAATTAATTTTTATAATAGTTTTCATCCCGGAAATCGGGAACTATTAATCCACGCGGACGAAGTCGCGGGCAAAAGCTAGTAGTCTATAAAACCGTCGGTCTGTCGTGTACGAATTTCATACCGATCATACATGGATATTATAGTGGGATTAAACAGGAATTAGAGCCCATATTTGGGCTTTTATTCCTTTTTTGCTTTTTAATTTTATTGGGCTAGGAACAGAGCGTCAGTGTGGACGGAAAATTAAAAAAAAAGGCGTGTGTCTGTTTGTTTGGTCGTCTTTCAGGCTTATTGGACGATTCGCACGAATTTAACTCGCACGAAACGTGCGAATCGACTCCTTTAAAAAAATATTATTTTTCTGTAGTCGATTCGCACAAAGTTCATTTATTGGCGTGCGAATCGACACCTTCACAAATATGTAGTAGGCTATTCGCACACATATGGTTTTTAACGAAATGCAGTTAAGATAAAGTACACTTGAGTACAGAAGTAGTAAGGTCAAATGTGTTTTACTCGTAATAGATAGAAAGTAAAAACACAATCTACACACATCAACATGGTCTAGGGATATTTCAATTAAACCTAAATAACTAAAATTCTATTAACTTTTTGTAAGACACCTACACATTAAAATAAACCTTGTTTAATATCCTATCTAATCTGATAATGAACTTTTAAATAAAGGTAAATTAAAACAAAATTTTCAGCCAGTGCACGACAATGCAATACAAGTTGGTTACAACACAAGCTTTAGACTGGCCTGCACAGTCCCCTGACTTAAATCCTATTAAGCATGCCTAGGATATGCTTCAGAGAAGAGCTCTTAGGAATTCCCCTGAAGATATTGTGCATGAAAACCAGCTTTCTTGCATCTTAGCAGGACTTGGGACAGTATTCCGCAACAGGATATTGACACCCTTGTTTTGAGTATGCAGAACCGCTGCAGATGTGTCATGAGAGTCTTAGGTGGATCCACGGATTATTAATTTTAAGTTTTCAACAATTTTTATAAGAAACAGTTTTTTGTTAAGGTTTTGATGTTTCAAAAATAAAGTTAAGATTGAAATTTTATTAGAGTTTTCCTCTTCTTCTAAGTTTTTTTTAAATGTATCTTCATCTAAAAGTTTATTATCAGATTAGATAGGATATTACACAAGGTTTATTTTAATGTGTGGGTGTCTTAATAAAATGTCAATAGAATTTTAGTTATTTGTTTAATTTAAATATCCCTAGACCATGTTGATGTGTGTAGTAGATTGTGTTTTTATTTTCTATCTATTTTTTTTAGGAAGTGGGAAATCATCAAATGACTTCTCCCGTCCTGGGTGCGGCGGGAGGGCCTGTCAGACTTTTACTGACTAAAACCCACTCATGTTCCTAAGGTTGCCCTTTATGTTCCCGGGTCAAGTACACCCAGGGTAGCCCCCCGTCCCTGGGCAAGAGTACATTTATAACCCAACCAGAGGGTCCACCAGTTCCCTGGCTGGGGGTGCGCTAGAGACTGATGCGCCATCCATAACTGCAAACGCAAGTTATAAATGACACTACTCCTCAGCCATTCGTATCTTCGCCACGCACCAGAACTTGGTATTTTTTTATAGAGGTTGTCTTCCTCGCGGCCCGGGCGGTTAAGCCAAGGCCCTCGACCCCCGTCGAACGTCAGAGACATGAACGTAACAATCTTCGGGGCTACGAGAACAACGGTGACAGGAGGAGGTGACGACCCCCAACTGCCTGCTCCGCGGCAGGGTGAGTGCACGCAGAGCCCGTTCCCCGACTCCAACACACACTGCCCTCTGCTACATTCAGAGGGACAGGTGGTGAAGTCCACCGCGACAGAACATTCGCAGGCGGGCAACGAGACCCCCCAGGCACACCGTACTCAGTGACGAGTCGTTGCCCACCTTCCAAAGTGCACCGGCCCAAGGACTGATCTTCGCCCCGAAAGAATCCATAAGCGAACTCCAGCCCTCGGGCACACGAGGAGGTTTTCTGTCCAGGCACCCCATTTTCTATCTATTACGAGTAAAACACATTTGACCTTACTGCTTCTGTACTCAAGTGTACTTTATCTTAACTGCATTTCATAACAAAAAAAAAACAATATGTGTGCGAATAGCCTACTACATATTTGTGAAGGTGTCGATTCGCACGCCAATAAATGAACTTTGTGCGAATCGACTACAGAAAAATAATATTTTTTTAAAGGAGTCGATTCGCACGTTTCGTGCGAGTTAAATTCGTGCGAATCATCCAATAAGCCGTCTTTCACGGCAAAACGGAGCAACGAATTCAATCAACGTATTTATTCAAGTGGAGATAGTTGAAGTGATGGAGAGTGACAAAGGCTACTTTTTGACTCTTTCTAACGTGAGCGAAGCCGCGGACAAAAGCTAGTAATTGTATAATTGGACAGTTATACATTAGTGTCCTCGACTCGGTTGATTCGATTCAGAATGCCAAACTTTTTTATAACGTAAAAAAACGGATAGGTATCAATTTCATAATTACGATAAGGCTCGCACTTCGAATGGAAATAAAATCTATTGTTCACTTAATTTATTCTTATTACGTCACTTGCAAAATGAGGAACAAAAGTCTTCAGAACCATTAATTATAAAAGGTCTCTTAGCTTCTTGAATGGATTTCAGAAAAGTTTATTTTGAAAAAAAAAGTCGTTCAGTAGGAAATTTACTTGCCTCATGGGTTTGTGTAAGTTTTTTGCTGCTATAATGGCATTCGTCACTACGCTATCTGTAGGTATACGCTACGGAATTTAAGAAGATAAACATTTTCTGGGATCGATAAGGGTTTTTTGGCAGCACGTAGGCGTCAGGTCCAACTGCAGCATGATTGGTGAATTTTGACCTATCTGTCGATAAAACGGCATGACATTGACAGATATGTCAAAAATTCACCAATCATGCTGCAGTTGCACCTGACGCCTACGTATTGCCAAACCGCAAGAACCCTCGTTCGAATTCCCTACATATTTTTTGCCATGTTTAATATAATAAATTATAGTCAAAGCCATTGAAAGAGCCTTAAAGCCCTAGTATATGCGGAAGTAAAAAGCTTCCAAAATTATTTTAGACCTTCATTTGATTCGCATTTAGGTATATCCAATGATGTTATATATACAAGGTATATCTATATTTAGGTAGTATTAATAATAATAATAATCATTTTATTTCAGGCATCGGAGGCCCATAGTATAAAATACATAAAATAATCTTAAACAAATAAACTAATACATATATTTTTAAAAACAAAAACTTAATACTAATGTACACGAAGTGTCGGCGTCGTGTTTCGCTGACTGGTGTCACGTAGCTGGCCACGAAACCGGCGGAACATAACACCCTTCGGCCAAAACTCTTCTTTGAGGAACTTCTCAAGATGCTGCGTCGGAACACGCACCACGAACGACTTGAAGTTAGTTTTGTGACGCGGCTCCAACGGTATTCCCTTGTTTCCCATAATATTATTTATCCTATTTTTATTTTCCATAATCGTCACTGCTCATAATATTCACTTGCACTAATTTCATTTATACTAACAACGCGAGTCATAACAATTTACTTGTCATAACTTTCATTTGCCATAAAATAAGTTTCTATAATAACATATGCCATAATAATTAGTTTCCATAAGTAATACATTCCATAATCGACACTTGACATAAGCAACATTTGATATAATTAGTAAAAAAAAAACCATCAATAAGTATAGTTATCACCCCGACTAGTAGGCCTAACCAATTTGCGATAGTTTCTGTAACAATTAAATAATATTGTTGGTTAAAAATTTAACATGCTGTGCTACAAAAGTTAGTGACAGAACCGAATTGTTGCAAAACCGACTCCACGTAGTCTTGTTTGTCCTACCCCTAGAGTGTTATTTAAAATCGCGTAGGCGCGTATGGGCGAGGCGGCCCGCGGGCTGAGGAGCAGGCGGCTGCGAGCGAGGCGCCGCGGCTGAGGTTGGCCGGCTAAGCCGGCCAACAAGCCGAAGCTGCGGTGGTGAGCGAAAGCCGTCTGCGACGATTAGTACGCGTGGGGCCGCCGGAGGCCCGCAGCGCCGGAGCCGTGACGGAAACCTTGCCTGCTGCATGTTTCATGCTCGCTTGAATGCTGCATGCTGTATGCTTGCTTGCATGCTTCATGCTTGCTTGCTGCATGCTTTCTTGCATGCTGCATGCTTGCTTGTTTGCTGCATGCATGCTGTATGCTTGCTTGCATGCTGTAAGCTTGCTTGCATGCTGTATGCTTTCTGGTATTCTCTCAGATCAAATATTATTTATATCAGTCGTATTTTGTTTTTTGTGTCGTGATGGCCCAGTGGATAAGGCGCCCGCCTCTCGTGTAAAAGGTTGTGGGTTCGAATCCGGACAAGTACCAATGTGACTTTTTCAATTCATATGTACTTTCTAAAGTTTATCTTGGACATCACTGACATCCCGTACCTCGGAAAGCACGTAAAGCCGTTGGTCCCGGTTGTCATTCGTAGAACTTTGACAGTCGTTACTGGTTAACCAGAAACTATAACCAGTCTAACCAAGAGGTATCGTGTCGCCCAGTTACTGGGTTGTGGAGGTCAGATAGGCAGTCGCTTCACGTAAAACACCGGTATCCAGCTAAATCCGGTTAGGCTGGAAGCCGACCCCAACACGGTTGGGAAAAGGCTAGGGAGATGATGATGATGAGTCGTATTTTGTTTCTGGCACATAGTGTAATTTGTTAACATTCTGTAAATATGTATTATTAAACTTATTCATTTCAACATGATCATAACATCAAAAACCTTGCAGGCGCTTGTTCTTAACTAGCTTTGTTTTGCACTTTTGCTAGTATGGGCAAATGAATATTATGGTATACAAATATTATGGATAATAATATTATTGAAAATGAAAAGTATGGCAAACAAAATTATGTATTTTAATTATTATGGCATTTAATCGGTTATGAATAATGAAATTATGAAAAATAATATTATATCATTTCATGATTATGGCAACTGAAGCGTTATGTCAAATGAAATTATGCAAATACGATTATGGCATATGAAATTATGGCAAACATTAGTAAACCGGCTCCAACATCTCGACCCTCAAAGTCCAGTTGGTCTTCACCCGCATGTACTCCACGACCTCTTCAACTTTCGTGGAATTAATGCTGGTAAGTGTCGTGATGGCGTAGTGGTTAAAGAGTATCGTGATGACCTAGTGCGAAATGGCGCCCGCCTCTCATGTAAAAGGTTGTGGATTTGAATCGGGGCAAGTACCAATGTGACTACTTTCTAAACTTTATCTTGGACATCACAGATATCGGTGAAGGAAAACATCGTCAGGAACTTTTCATCGTGAGTACTTTTCGGACCTCATCGTCCGAAATCGCCGCACAGCCTAGATCGAGCGTGGTGATCAATGCCACGAGCATTCCTTCTCTGTATGAGAAGAGGCCTTTGTCCTGCAGTGATATAGTAATAGGTTGGTATTATTATTATTTATAGTATTATTATATGCCTAATTATAGTTAAACCAATATACCTAACCCTTAGCATTGTTTAAGCTTGAAACACAAACGTCACGACCTAGTTAAATGACGCTTTATCGACAGAAAACTCAATAAGTATGAATGTTTCAACTTTTCCAATATTACTGTTGAACTGTGTTACAGTGTTAAATGTTCAGAATTACTGAAGATTTTGAGGCATGAGGAAATTTTTGGATGGAAAACAAAGATCTTTGCCACGTTGCACTTGCAGAGTTCATGCTGACTTTTCCGCTTAAATATTGGTAATAATAGCATATAACGTCACTTAAATTATTTGACGGGCCTGTTGGTCTAGTGTTCAGTGACCCTGACTGCTAAGCCAGAGGTCGTGGGTTTGATTCCCACCCAGGACAAACTTTGTGTGATGGGCATAATTGTTTGTTCTGTGTCTGGGTGTTATTTATCTATAATATGTATGTATTTAAAAATTATATAAGTATGTATATCAGTGGTCTGATTACCATAACACAAGCTCTGCTTAGCTTGGGACCGATGGCCGTGTGTAAGATGTCCTAGGATATTTATTTATTTTATTTAACAGTGGCCTACGTTTCTAGCATACTCCGTACCAAATTTTATAATAACATCTTGTTCGTAAAAGCGTTAAAGATAAACAGATACGGTTACTTCCTCAGTATTTTCTTTCCATCTTGGCTTTACCTGCTGCACCGATCTTATTATTACCTTCATGTGCTCTTTTAGCTCCAGAAAAGTCATGTTTATTAAACACTAGCTTATGCCCGCGGCTTCGCTCGCGTTAGAAAGAGACAAAAAGTAGCCTATGTTACTCTCCATCCCTTCAACTATCTCCACTTAAAAAATCACGTCAATTCGTCGCTCCGTTTTGCCGTGAAAGAAAGACAAACAGACAGACAGACAGACACACCTTCCCATTTATAATATTACTAGCTTCTGCCCGCGGCTTCGCTCGCGTTAGAAAGAGACAAAAAGTAGCCTATGTTACTCTCCATCCCTTCAACTATCTCCACTTAAAAAGTCACGTCAATCCGTCGCTCCGTTTTGCCGTGAAAGAAAGACAAACAGACAGACAGACAGACAGACAGACCGACACACTTTCCCATTTATAATATTAGTATGGACTAGTATGGATTAGTATTAGTATGGATTCTTCAGGTGAAAGAGTTATGATAAATAAAGTTAACAGCCTGTGGGAACCTTCCCTTTTGCCAGAAACGTCAACAGCTCGATCACTAAAACACACTAAAACAGTTTTACTAACTAACTAAAGTGTTAAACTAACTAAAATCCGACGACTCAACTATTAACATCCCTTTGTAAAACTGAGTAAAAAGTGAATTTAAATATTTTAACGAGTCCAAAGTCTTTGAAAGACTTGAATAAAACATGACCGATATGCAGAACTGTGACCAAGTTTGTCTGTTAAACAACTCGGCTCGTGTTAACTAGTTTAAAGTCAAACTTAGCAAAAACTATGACAATGAAGAGCAGATTTTGATTTGGGATTTATTTTATAAACAACTTTGTCGAGTGCCCGTTCTCTTTACAAAGAGATTGCGAAACGTTTAGTCGACACTTCACGTGATCAGAAGGCTGGCATCTACTTTGCCCAAAGAATAAGCATCGCAATTCAGCGTGGCAATGCTGCCAGCAGTGCCAGCCTTCTGGGCACGCTGCCCGTCGACAGTGATGACGAGTTTTACGACGCCGACGGATAACTCCTTTCTTATTTATATTTTAATTTTTAGTTTTATTTTAGTTTTAGATATTAATTAGTTTTTTTAAATTAGTTTGAAGTTAGCCATATTTATTTGTATATTGTATGTATGTAAATAGTTTATTTCTAAATAAAGGAACTATTAATAAACTTTGTCTCTACTTGTGACTACACCTCTAATAGCGAGTTGGCAACGATAACGAAACGAGGTGTTATATCATTTATATTAACCGTATAATTATAACTTCGTGATATTTCATGATGCAGTTTAAAAATTATGCACATCGACTCTTCACACATAAAATTTTAAACACGTGTCTCAGGTTTCGCATTACTAAAAATAAGATGTATGCGTATGGGATAAAAAATATCTTGTCTTAAGCTATATCTATCATCATCCAACCCAACCGTTTAAGGTCGGCTTCCAGTCTAGCCGGATACACTGAATACCACTGTTTTACATAAAACGATTGCCTACTAGACCTTCACGAATCAATTACTGGGTAACACGATACCTTTTAGATAGAGAGAACTGATTGTTACACTTTTTCTCTTATTGTTGACAACTGAGCCCAACGGCTTTTTAACCGACTTCAAAAAAGGAGGAGGAGATTTTTTTTTGTATGTTCGTTACGCGATATCTCCGTCAATAATGTAAACGGATTTTGATGGTTCTTTTTTTGTTTGATAAGTCATGATTCAGGGGTGGTCCCATAAATTTTGTGGCGATCGATTCAGTGCTTCTCGAAAAATTCACCAAGAACAATAAAAATTGACGAAATATTCATAGACGATGTGTGCTTTTTCTTCAAATTTCTATTTTCGTCACTAAAAAAAATAATAACCACCTTCAAAAACTAATTACCCAAAAATAACTAATTACCCAAAAATAACTAAAATTTCGGAAGTCGGTGGCAAAACAAATTGAATGGCAGGTGAGAAGCCACCGACTTCCGAAATTTTAGTTATTTTTTGGTTTTTAGTTTTTGAAGGCGGTTATTATTTTATTGAAAAAAGTTTTTTATTTATTACTTTTCTATATGTGTGCTAAATTACAGCCAATTTAATTCGGTCTTTAAAGCTTACATCCAAACAAACATTCCTCTATCCCTGCATCTTTACAAACTTTCACATTATAATAAAACTAAAGGGATCTATCCACATAACGGATAAGCGTTAAAATAAATGCGCTGAACTTTAGAACTACTATCCGGTTGTATTATTAGCCAGATTCATGAGGAATAGTAATAATATTATTAAATTACCTAGTGCTACTAATATTATTAATGTGAAGTGGGTGTAATGTGAGTGTGTGTGTATATTTGTTACTCTTTCACGCAAAAACTACTGAACGGATTTTGATGAAAGTTTACAGTAATACAGCTTATATATCGAATAAGACATAGGCTAAATGACATCACGCTATGAACAACGGGAGAGGAGCAGTAATCAAAAACATAACACAACGCGGGTGTGAGCTAGTAGTGTCTAAGATTGCGGAATGGTTATAATAGTTATCGTGACGTGACCCCGGAATATAAAGGGCAACCGCAAGAACATGAGTGGATTTTAGTCAGTAAAAGTCTGACACGCCCTCCCGCCCCGCCCAGGACGGAAGAAGTCCTTGATTATTTCTCACTTCCAAAAAAAAAACCTTGTAGTCTATTGCCCTTACTAATAATCGCTGCATAAAGTTATGACAGGTTTATACGTCAAAAAATGTATGGTTACACAGGCTTTATTCATTGCATAACTTTACACAGTGATTATTAGTAAGCGCATATTGTATAACATTACGCTACAACTTACGGGAGCAGCACAATAAGCAGACTTTAGCAAACATATTACACAAGTGAAAGGTTTTGTCTTTATTAATTTCTTTGACGACAGGAATGGCACAGTGTTGAGCACTCGGCTATGTGATGCGTTCCGCGGTTTCGATTCCAGGAAGGGAAAATGAATCGTGTGCCTTACAGGTTTGTGTTTAAAATGTCTAAACACAACATACAAGTGAATATCAAATTAAGGAGTAAGGTTTAGTAAAAAAGAAAAACCTAATTAGGCCTGGATCTCCGAAACCGGAACTCTGTCAAAGTGCGTGTTACCTACGTTATTTATCACCTTAAATTAATGAGCCTAACAAATCCGTCCCGAATGTCAAAATAAACATGAAAATCAACTTAAAAATAATTCCAATACAAAACAGATCACATATTTTTCCGGCTAATGTCGTTTCCGACCACTAGTTAATTAATAGACGCCACACGTAGCCAAAAAACTGAAATAGACATTTCTAATTGGGTATCTATCGTTAATTTAGGGAATATATGGATATCGACTAGTTTGATGCTGTTGTATGTATGTAATTTGTGATTTAAGCATCTGTTCTCAATAAATGTATACTTAGGTAACTTTTTAAACCCACGTGATTCGAGACACAATTCGCGACAGCCGACTGTCGCTTGGTCGTTGAAAGGTTATCCGCGACTTTGTATGCATCCCTAGATTATCACTCCATCTGGCGCGCCTTGAGGTCAAAACTAAGGCAAGTCTTACCATTTCTTTTAGAGACTAAGAAAAACAATAAGAAGTCTTAGTTAAAATCAGATTTAAGTCCTTAAATTTTATTTTCTGATAGACTCAGGTCTCTTATAGGTCGTTTTCGTGGAAGCATACCGACATCGCAGCGAAACACGACGCCGTCACTTCGTGTGCAATAATTCAAAATATGTTTATAGTTTCTTTTATTATGTATATTAGTTTATTATTTTAAGCAACATTATTTGTGTATTTTTTTTCTATGGGCCTCAGTTGCCTGATAATAAAGGTTTATTATTATTTTTTAAAACTTTACGTTTCTTGAGACCCTGAGGTCCCGGACCTTTGGAAGGCGTACGAGGGGCCAAAGCCAACTCGATTATCCCTATATGCACTATGCAGGTGCACCTTATTATTAGTGTTAGACGGGCCTGTTGGTCTAGTGGTTAGTGACCCTGACTGCTAAGCCGGAGGTCGTGGGTTCGATTCCTACCCAGGACAAACTTTGTGTGATGAGCATGATTGTTTGTTCTGTGTCTGGGTGTAATTTATCTATAATATGTATGTATTTACAAAGTATATAAGTATGTATATCAGTTGTCTGGTTACCATAACACAAGCTCTGCTTAGCTTGGGATCAGATGACCGTGTGTGAGTTATAAAAAAAAAAAGTGTAAGCCGTGCTATTCGCCGTGGTGAAAGGTTGAAGCCGCAACAGATAACTTCAATAGATAATCGTTCCTGTGAATTATAGAACTGCAATGTGTGCAGTTTTACCTTCTCGGTAATGGAAAAGTAACATTAGGTTTGTACAAGTATCTCCCAACTAGTCGTTACCGGCTGCAGTCTCGTTCGAAATTCTTCTTACTGTTCTAGAAAATGTTGTGGAGTTGTACCACCAATGATAGTAATACAAGTAAAAGATAGAAGAAAAAGAAACTACCAATTTCATGTTTCTATCGTCAGTAAGTATGTTCGCTGAATGATATCAAGAAACTGCTTTATTATTATTTAATTACTAGCTTTTGCCCACGACTTCGTCCGCGTGGAATAATAGTTTCCGTTCCCGGGGAATTTCACGGATGAAAACTATCCTATGTTCTTTCTCGGGTTCCAGAGTATATCTGTACCAAATTTTATTCAAATCGGTTCAGTGGTTTAGGCGTGAAGAAGAGACAGACAGACAGAGTTACTTTCGCATTTATAATATTAAGTACGGATTTATTTATCAATCATATAAAGCCCCGTATTCATTGTAAACATTTTGTTTAGCAACATGGTTGCATAAACATGTTGACGAGTTGCTGTCATCATATTACGGGCAACACTTGTGTTGCGGTGTTGATCACGCCATCCATACTGCAGAGTTGACGCCCGGCGAGCGACAACATCAGTTGATCAACAGTTGCTATACAAATGTTTACAATGAATACGGGGCTTAAATTTTACAAAATTGTCTTGAAAAGTACTGTTATTATAATAAATAATCCATTATTTATTATTCAAACTTTTAAGAATCCTTAAACGACAGTTTTTTTTAAAATTTCACTATTGACAATAAACAACCCTGTCAGGATTTTTTCTACTTTTGTCTCAGAAAAGGGTGGAGAGGTATCAAGTTCAAATTATTATGAAATTATCAGGTGTGCAATCCCACGAAGCATGGAGTCGGTGAAACAATGCGTTTGTTAGTAAATGATAATGTTAATGCCTACCGATTTAATAGGGTTCTTCTTCTTTCGATAGCTCAAATAAAAAGAATCAAAATAAAAAAATCTAAAGATATTTACATATACATCGCACTAAGCAATGATAAATAATAAAAAACCAATATCTTTTCTTTTTTGGGCCTATTGTGGAAATAGCGGTTTCTTTTTGTTTTGGGTACAAAGTTTACATATTCTTCATTTACTCATTTATTTATAAGAAATCAAATAAACGACTTAATTTATTTAAGCCGGCTGTCGAGCTACTATTGTCTTTATATTGAGTCTCGAATAATTAAGTGTGTTCGAATAGTTAAAGAAAATACGCATACAGTATACGCAACATACACATAATATATATTTGTAATACATTAGTTACCTACAAATTTTTACGGAACCCTTGCTATCTAAGTCCAATTCAAACTTGACCCAGTTATTTTTAACCCATAGCTTCCCATTCATCATTCCAGTTAGCGCAGACAAGTTTACGATGCGAGACAAATTATGAAACGACAGTTTTTTTTAATTCCCTGAAATTAAATGCTTTGGCCCGCCGGGTCGGGATGTGTGATTTATAGGGGTGTATGATATACGATACCGAATTAGGATCGCCCGCTAATAGGGGGAACCAGTGATTTGTTAGTAAGGAATTAATATCTGAAACTTGTGGTGAATGTATTATGACGATATGTAAAATTGTTTTTATGTCGTTTGGTCTAGTGGTTAAGGCCCTTTTAAGCAAGAGGTTGTGCAAGACAAGTACCAAATACTTTTATAATTCAATTTAATTCATAAACTTTAGCAAGTACATATACTTGCTAAAGTTTATCTTGGACATCAAAGACATCGGTGAAGGAAAACATCGTGAGGCAACCTGGACTTGCAGTGAATATAATAGTTTAAAAACACTAAAAACCCGCTTTTATAGGTGCACGTAAAAGTCAAAAATAAATTACGGACCGTTCAAGTTGTCTCTATTTCTGGGCTGAAGTGTAAACTATGTGCTTTTAATAATAATATTTGATTGTAAAAGCGTGGGGCGCTAGAACAGGAAAGATTTTTTGAATACCTTGCTGAGAAATCAAGTTAAGCGATGTTTCGGGAAGCAGGATACAGAGATCGGCGCTCTAACTAGAGTTGCAGCACGAGTAGTAGCCAGTAGGAGGCTCTACATTAAACAGTCTGTTCAAAGTACCAGTCAACAGTGGCAAATGTAGAGTTCTTGTTCTTGTATTTGTTTACAAGAAAGTTACAAAGTACAATTGTGGTGATCAATGCTCGTGCCTTCTCTGTAGAGAAGGCCTAGCCTTCCCTACAGCCTGCAGACGGCCAGCATTGGGTGGCTTATCGTCTAATAAGAACCAGACCCGGGTCGATGGCGCGTTGTGTTCCACCAGCCTTAAAGTGATGCCAGCTTTTAAGACGGGGCCAGCTAAGGCCAATGCCTGCTAGGGTAACGAAATTTGTTCGAAAGAGTTACTGAGGCCCTGAAACACAAAGGACATTAAAAGGATTACTGGGTTGCGTCTCTTCCGCCCAGAGCGAAAGAAGTCATTTGACCAGAGTTTTGTAGCTACGTGCCTATGAAACCAAACTCTTCCCTGTTTATTATCTAGATTATAATGAAGAGGTAAAGTTTGTCTTTTATTTAGGTTTTTTTTGGACTTCAAAGAATATGAAACATTTTCCACTGATAGAAAATTACTTTCTTCGTTTATGAGAGAGACAGGCTGTTTTGTAGTAGCAGAGTCGAATTTACTGAAGCTATAGAAACATGAAAATTGAAAGGTCATTAATTTATTACGTAGAGGAATACTAAGAAGCAATTTTGAATATTCGACCTCTAACGAGGATAAGGATCTGCTGTGGAAATAGAAACTGTGGAAAACAACTAGGCTATACGGACAAAGTCGCAGACAAAAACAGAATTTGTGTAGACTTTCAAATATACAGTCAGCAAAGTAAATACGTATCCAGGGTGTATAACATGTGCAACTTATCTGTGCACTTCGCTGAAATGCGTCCCTCTCTCACTTCCCCGCGCGGCGCCCCGTATTCGCCTCGTTTGTTTAGTAGCAATTGCATTCCGTCAGCGTTACGTCACAGCGCGAGGTGCACAGTTCAGTCGTACGTGTAGTAAAAGAAAATTTCTCTCTCCTTCATACTTGTCTTCTTTTCTTACTGTACATATCATATGTCAAATAGTGATTTGAAAAAAAACACCCGACGGCCCTTCATACTCGTCTACTTTTGTCTCTGTACATATCATATGTCAAATAGTGATTACATCGATCTCACCTTTAACACAAACGTAACTGTCAAGGGAAATCACAGCTTCACAGAAATACACATGTTACAGCCTCCAATAGTCGACACGTGTCAATTTGTCTAGTAGCACGTGCTCAATTACCTCGCTTTGAAATATTATTAGTTTTGTTCCCCTGGGTACATAGTGTAACCTATTTGCTTAAGGAATAACCATTTATTATATAATTTAATTAATTAAAAGTTTTAGAGATGTCGATATTATGAATTATCCTTTTTCGTAGAAACACTTGTTGGCCTACCCATTGGTCTAGTGGCTGTAAGTACAGTGTATTCATGTCGTACTAGCGTGATGTCGATCTTCAGTGTGTCGCACTAGCGTGCATTCGAACTATGGTGAGTCACTGTATAGTTTTGTCGCACAAGCGTTAAACGCTCATCCATTTGTCGAGCTTACGTAGTACACTCTACAATTCCTGAATAGTAAAAAAAAAATCTACACACCATGACTGGGTAAACGAGGGTAGTTTATAAAAGCAGAATACTACTGACTGATTAATCACGAAATAAATCTGAGAAACTATGTAGGTTCCAGGGTGTAGAATTCTGCTAAGTAAGTATACTCTGAAACTCCACCCCTAAAGGTTTAAAACTGTAAGCGAAAACTAGTGTAAATACACAACTTAGTTCTAATTCCGCAATATCAGGACAAGTTTTGAATGCACGCAAGCACCGTCCTCTCGCCAGCAATAAATAACATGCAACCTGCCACCCAATACTCGACACGGAGCATCCTCAGGGATGTTGACCGTGCAAAGCTTGTTCTAAAATTGCGGAAAAAGCGAGACGGCAGAAACAAAACGGGAACAAATTAAACGCTCACCAAAATAATATTGTTGCATGCCAAAAATAGTAAATAATCACCAAATTGTGGTCGGTTGTGTTAGATTAGAAGAATTGGTTAGGTTAGAACTGTGACCACATTACGCGTTACGCCAGATCTACTAGTGATTCATTTTATTTACCTTAGTCAAAATCAAAATCAGTCTAATTCATATAAAAAGGAAAAAATGTTATTTCTAGAATACTTTATGAAACAGCTTGGTGATCATTTACTATTTTTTGGTGATCATTTACTATGTTTGTCTGTCAGTGTCATGTCATTATGTTACCATATTTGTTGGTAAGTTAAACATAAGCCAAATAAAACTATTCAGTCTTTCAGTTAGATTAACAAAACAATTTGGACACATATTTTTTCTTTTTTCTCGTGAACGAAAAATGACGACGATACAAAGCGTTGCATGTTTCGCGTGACGTCACGCTTAGGCACAATTTTTACTAATTAAACAGTGACGTCACAAGCCCCCGCTTCTAAACTTATTTTTGCATTTAACTATCATTAATTTCCGAGAAGTAACGCCTGATTCTATAAATTAATCCTGAAAAGTGTTTGAGTTTCTGATTAGGAAATCGAATAATATTTTTGTCCATCATTTTTTTTATAAATCCCATTGAGAAGTCAGAAAGTCGGCATGGATCTCACACATGGGTCTGATATTCAGTCACTCTATGTAAAACGCTGGTATTCAGCTGGATCCGCTTTTACTGGAAACCAACCTAAACATAGTTGGAAAATATGATAATTCCACTGCGCACCAAAACCTAAAGGCGTGTACAGACTAACGAAATGTAACAAGCAATGTAACAGAATTCCCGTACACGAACCGAGCACACTACGCGCACGAACAGAGCGTTAATGTGGACGGGAAATTCTTTCATTTTACGGGTCTGTTGGTCTAGTGGTTAGTGACCCTGACTGCTAAGCCGGAGGTCGTGGGTTGTATTCCCTCCCAGGACGAATTTACGAATTTGGTGTGCTGAGCATGATTGTTTTTTCTGTGTCTGTGTGTTATTTATCTATAAATGTATGTATTTATTCATTATTTAAGTATGTATATCAGTTGTCTGGTTACCACAGTACAAGCTCTGCTGGTTTGTGATCAGATCGCCGTCTGTGAGTTATTCCAGGATATTTATTTATTTATGTTACATTTCGTAAATCTGTAAGCGCCCGTAACAGGTCCGACTAAACTGCCAGTTAAAACCGTGAGTAACATTTTTATTTATTACTATTTATGTAACAAGCATTAATATTTATGACACGTACAGTCACGAGCATAAACATGTATACACTACGCAAAGTTTAATCAATTTCCTCTTAACTGAGCCATAACTTTCAGTTAAAACTTATTTTATAGTAATTATATTATAGACTACTATAAAATATTACTTTAATTATTCTAAGAGAAAATTGATTTTAAAATTAGCGTGGTGTACAGTCACGTGTATAAACATGTATACACCACGCTAACATTAAAATCAATTTTCTGTTAGAATAACCATAATAATATTTAGTTTTAGGGCAAATTGTATAGTAGTATATGATAAAATTACTATAAAATAAGTTTTAACTGAAAGTTATGGTTCATTTAGGAGAAAATTGATTCAAATCTTTGTGTAGTGTATACATGTTTATGCTCGTGACTGTATACATGCACGTGACTGTACATGACATAAAAATAAAAAATTAACTATGACACTCGAGACCTCAAGATATGGAAAGGCGATTGCGGCCTGGATACGAATAAGTAAAATAAAAATATAACGGTAAGTACAGTCAGCTCCAAAAGTCGCTGAACATATTTATATTTTCAAAATCACTGTACACTGTATAATCTAAAATTAACAAAATGGTGTTTAGCTAATTTTGAACTTTAATGATGTTCATTCAATACTGGCGCCTATCTTGTTGAGCGATTTATAGATTATATAGTGTACAGTGATTTTGAAAATCTAAATGTGTTCAGCGACTTTTGGAGCTGACTATACATATACTCGTAAATTAGTTTTTCTAGGAACACGTACGCGCGGGTAATTAAAAAAATATTTATGTGACTTTATTTGAATAAAATTGACATTATAACTCCATGTTATCAAACATAATTTTCAGAGTTCCGTACGCAATAGGTAATACGGGACCGTATTACTAAGACTCATCTGTCCGTCTGTTTATCTTTCTGACCGTCTGTCACATACTTGAATTTTTCACAGATCTATGATGTTTTTCGGTTGCCGCTATAAAAACGAATACATCTAAGAAAGAGAATAAAATAACAAACGTGTTTTTTTGCAATTTTTAGCAATTGCCAATAATGCTAGGTAACCTTTCACGCTTGGTTTATAAACTCCGTGACCCCGGCTTAGCTTTTGATGGCAAAAGTGAAAAAGTGATAAGGGTAGCCAAAGTACAGCCCCCTTACCATGACGTTTAAAGTAAGATTGTTTTAGTCCTGTTGCAGGAGTGTGCAAGTGACAGCGTTAGACACGTTGTCTAGCGCCGTCTCTGTCCCACTAAAAAGTAATATCAAAGTAATACTGCTATAAGGGCTTGTGGTACGCCCGCTGATATGCTAATTGTAACCTTTATTTATCTGGGCTTACCAGTTTTGATAACACAGATTTTAACTTCACATAAGAAATGACAACAAAAACAAAGAAAAAAAAAACAATAAATCACTTTGACAGCACTGCAACCATAACGCTTATAACATATGTTATTAAGAAATAACAGTTACGATACTAAATAACTGTTCCGAACGATAAAACGTTATTTATACTAGTTTGTTAACTTGGTGTTGGTTGATGAATGTACTATTTATTATATTAAATTATATTAACTGCGCAGTTTGTAATCTTTATTGGATATTTAGATCTGAGTGTGAATGAGAGAGTGTATATCGGCAGTTTATCTTCATGGTTGAGTAAATAGGGATATAGGTTAATATTTGTTACCTAATATTAATAATGTTCATGTTTTAATGTACCGATATATTATGTGAATTTAGGTGAAGTGTGATTTAGTTTGACTTTTGACATGAGATGTCAGGGTAAAACTCTGGTACCTCACTTCAAGTTCTCTTAATCAGTTTAAAAAAAACTAAACTGTGCTATATCAAAATGCAAAATCTACCAAAAATATATAATGTTATTAGAAATATAACAGAAAGTATACGGGTTTATTGATATAATAACTTGTTTCAATTAAATATGTATTTATAACCAGCGAAATAACGTATTTTATAAAGTTATTTATGCGTTAAATAATGGAGTTTAGAACCATGAACCAACTGATTCAAAGGTAGTGGTTGTATATCCTCGTCACACAAGATACTCGTTACCACTAAAACGACTTAAATACAAACAAAATACTTACTACCATTAAATACTATATAGTAGGTGCGCGACCTAAATTAAATCACGTATTCTCCCAAAATATTCTTTTCTACTAAATAAAAAAATGAGGTAACATTTGAAAGATTTATCTCCACAAAATTAGCCATAAAGCTTAATAAACAAATCGAATAAGATTGTATTACGAAACGACGTTCATTGAACTCGCATTTGATAAATAAACAGTCGGTTTCAATCAGTGTGGCGGCAATATTACTTAAATTATTTATATTTATAAGCTCTTTGATGACTGGCAACACTTTGATCTATGTGTCACAATGTTTAAGTCTCTTGAAGCTTGATATCCTTTATGTTTAAAATCTGTATGTTTTTTACCTTTTAATTTACTATGAATGTCGGACTACATTGCTTGTAGCAATTGCCTCATTTTTAAGGGTTTTTGTTACATCAGGCAGGTATTATTAATAGGCGAGACGACAAAAAAAAAAGACGGGTTGCACTCCGGGAGTGCCGGCAGAAGTGAAAACTTGATTATAGCTGTCTACTGTTCATCCGTCCTACGCTTTTTCGATCAGGTCACGTGTCCTGACGCGAGTTTAAGATTTTATACCCATTACAGAAAAAGTGCTCAACGCCGCTAAAGAAGTTTTCACTTCAAAAACACATTCGCTCATTTATTTACGAGTGTGCCTTTGGCTCGCCTGCCCCAAGCCATTAGCAGGACCACTATATCTCTCTCTCTCTATCTACAGCAAGCTTATATTAAGCTGTTTCGCCAAGATTTTCCAACACTATTACTCCACGGGTTAAATACTTAAACTTTGAACTCGGGAAAATTGTACCTTGTATCAGTGTGTGTGAGATTTTTATCGCGCGTTCAATTGTTATCCGTCCTACGCTTTTTCGATCAGGTCACGTGTCCTGACGCGAGTTTAAGATTTTATACCCATTACAGAAAAAGTGCTCAACGCCGCTAAAGAAGTTTTCACTTCAAAAAAAGTAATTAGTCCGTCAGATAGATTATCAAAAAAATTTGGACACGTATTTTTTCTTTTTTCTTGTTTACAAAAAATGACGACGATGCAGTTCGTTGAAGTTTCACTTGACGTCACACCTAGGTACAATGACTACTGAATTGTGACATCACAAGCCCCTACTTCGGAACTTTTTTATTAATTTAATCAAGGGGAAAATAGTGGTGCCGATTCTCATAATCACAACAAAGCCAACGTAATTTAAGTTAAGCGCATCTTTCTCTTTCCATTTCATTAAGAAAAGGACAGAAGATAAAATATTAGTTAAGTCCTGTCAAATTTAGACACTCCATAGATAATTTAGACGCGATTTAAAAACATGGCGTCTAAATGTACGTCAATTTTCTTCAGGCGCTGTCTAATTTGACAGGATTAAACTAAAATGTATCTTCTGTCCTTTTCTTTAAGAAATGGAAAGAGAAAGATGCATTTAACTTAAATTTAGTTAAGTTTGTGAACAAGAGAATCAGCATTGTTCAATATTTTTGGACGGTCTAACGGATGGAGTAAACTAAACAGGGTGCCATTTTTCTATGTAGTACATCATCCCTTTCCTTCGTTGTCGTTCTCAGGAGAGAAATAAAAAACCCCATGTTTTCGTAACTCACGTCACGTTAAAAAAACATAATATAGTTTGTTTCCTTTTTAGGGTTCCGTAGTCAACTAGGAACCCTTATAGTTTCGCCATGTCTGTCCGTCCGTCCTCGCTTAATCTCTGTAACCGTTAGCACTAGAAAGCTGAAATTTGGTACCAATATGTATATCAATCACGCCGACAAAGTGCAAAAATAAAAGTTGGAAAAAATCGTTTTATTAGGGTAGCCCCCCTATATGTAAAGGGAAGTGGTTTTTTTTTATTACAACCCTGACGTGTGATATATTGTTGGATAGGTATTCAAAAATGAATAGGGGTTTACTAAAATCATTTTTTGATAATGTCAATAATTTCGGAAATAATCGCTCCAAAAGGAAAAATCAAAGCGTCCCCCCCCCTCTAACTTTTGACCCGTAGGTTTAAAAAAATATGAAAAAAATCTGGAAAGTTGAACTTTATAAGGACTTTCTAGGAAAATTATTTTGAACTTGATAGAAAGAACAGTTTTTGTACAAAAAAGACAAAAAGGTTGTACAAAATAATTTTTGCGTACTTAGTATGTCAACGTAACAAATAGCCTTTTTTTAAACTTATAAGTAGGTACACTTATTGTGACGGACGGGAAACTACGGAACCCTACATTGAGCGTGGCCCGACACGCTCTTGGCCGGTTTTTTTTTTAGTTATTTCAGCTGTGCTTTTCTGAGCCAAAGTTGAATTGTAGTTTAAAAGTTTGTGACTCAATCGAGCAACAGGACCTGGTTGAGTGTCACGGATCTCAGGGTTGAGTGTCACGGATATCAGGGTCCAATGTCACGTAGCTTAGGGCCAGGGTGTCACTGGTCATGAATTTCAGAGTGTGTTGAGTTGAGTGTCGCCGATCTTTGGGTTGTCACAGATCTCAGGGTCAAGTGAGTGCATGTAAGTCTCCGGTCAGAGTTTACGTTACGTTACCGTTACAGATCATCTGAAATAAGTAATAAATATCCTGGGACATCTTATACACGGCCACCTGATCCCAAGCTAAGCAGAGCTTGTGTTATGGTAATCAGACAACTGATATACATACTTATATAATTTTAAATACATACATATTATAGATAAATAACACCCAGACACAGAACAAACAATTATGCTCATCACACAAAGTTTGTCCTGGGTGGGAGTCGAACCCACGACCTCTGGCTTAGCAGTCTGGGTCACTGAACACTAGACCAACAGGCCCGTCAAAATAAAGATTGATGCTTAATTTTCTTGTTTTAAAGTCGATTTTACTTTCTCCTACTAAAGCTTTAATCTGGGAGTAGATCATTGTATTCCATACGCGAAGACCTTATTAAATTTAGACTTCTATATTTGATTAATTCTAAGCCCGAAGCAAAAGGACTGTTTATATAAAGTTAGCGTCTGACCTTCTATTTACAGGCCTTTGTCTATTTGAGATATGTCTGTAATAAAACATTTAATCCAAATTTGTATCTCTAGAAGTATGGAATCCTGGTAACTGAGGAGATTAATATCCAAAGGTTTTAGCAAATATTTGTGTAGGTGTGATTTATTTAATTAAATTCGCAATTGAAATTAATTATAGAAGTGTCTACAATTATATTTTGGTTGTAGTTAAAAATAGAATTAGACTATAGATGGCGCTGGCCATCTATATCAGACTATAGATGGCGCTGGCCGTCACGTAAACATTGTGCTCCGCTATTTTTTTCTCTTAAAAAATATTAAACGTAGTAATATATTTCAAATTTTATTAATAATGTCATTCTAATAGTGCAAATAACCAGGATACGTGTTATCTCATAATAATTACCGCAATTACTGAAGTTATTAGTGTTTTTAAATAAGCGTGACAATTGAACCAAACTATGACTGAACTGTGTTTATAGTGTTTAAAAGCATAACGAATTTGTGATAAATTACTGTGAACGTAACGGACGATTAACATTAAAACTTAATAATGTGCTAAACAGAAAATTTAGAAATATTGTTCGAAGTCAAAACATAATTTAAACCCATAACGAACTTTTTTGTTTTAACGTAAAACTACCTACTAAGTAGTATTGTGTTGTGTTGTGCGATATTGTACTAGCTTTCACCTTCAAGGACTCGAGTTCGCGCCTCATGACGCGCAAGTACTTTTTGTGTTTTTAATTAACTAAACTTTTGTTTTCCTGGACCTGGGCTTGACCTAGCATAGCATTATTCAGTTTGACCGTAAGATGGCATTAGTGTGCGCGCCAATTGACAATTGACTTTGCAAACCAGTGATTTGAACTATTTATTTTTATTTTGGAACTTTCACCTTTTTCCGCAAGATGACTTTAGTGTTCGCCAATTGACATTGCAAACCAGTGTTTTTACGTCATCCTTCGCAACTTATTTTTATATTTTCGGACTGTCAATTTTGCCCGCAAGATGGCAGTTGTGTGTGCTGGCTGTAAACAGTTTTTAGAGGATAGTCTATTCCTGACTTGTTTTACATGTAATTACCCATATGATTTGGAATGCGCTAATGTTTCTCAAAATCATTTCATACACTCCATGACCACGATACAAAAATCGAACTGGGAATGTCACGAATGTCGCTGTAAAAAGCCAAAAACATTAAATTCTGCCCACAGCAAATGAAAAGCAAAGAAGAATCACATAGTACAGATAATTCGCTTATCAATACCAATATTAGCAACCAATCCTTGGATTTAGCAGCCGCAATAGCTTCGCCGATGCCAAAGCCGATCTCTGTCCCACCTTCTGCACCACCACACGTGGTGCCACTGAAACCACAGATAGATAGTGAGCATTCCTCCACAGGCACTGTATACGGTACAAGAATATTTACGACAGGAAAAGCTCACCCGCGCCAGCGTCGACCTGTTATACGCGCGACCGGTGCCGCAGATACTGAATTGAAAACCTTACGACCTATCAAGTATATTCATGCTTGGAATTTCCATCCAGACGTATCTGAGGAGAGTATTCGATCTTTTCTCCACAAAAAACATCCAGACGTTGAGACATTCTCCATAAAAAAGCCCGATCCTGAACACTCTAGACATAACTGTTTCATACTCGGAGTCCCATTGCACCTGTTTGACTTCTATCTATCACCCGACAATTGGCCTGTGGATACATCACTTCAAGAGTGGTTCACCTACCGGAACACGAAGAAGAATGAGCCCAGTGACCCCGCCGGAACATTTTTTCGTGACAAAAACTAAAAAACTTGATTCGATTTTCTACCAGAATGTCCGAGGATTAAAGTCACGACGTTCTGAAACCAAAAATATATTATGCACCTTTCCAAGTAATTTATTGGCCCTAACTGAAACACGGCTTGATGACAGTGTGTTTGACTCTGAGGTGTTCCCGCAAGAGTACGCAGTGCTGCGATGCGACCGGGTGGGCCGCGGCGGCGGCGGCGTGCTGCTGGCCGCGCGCTCGCCCTTCGCACTCACGCGTTTGGATTGTAATCCTGAGCAGTGCGACGAAATAATATGTGCAATAGTTACTAAAGGTCGCCTACGCTTTGCCTGCTGCGTTATCTACTTAGCACCTAATGTACCGGGTCCTAGATATAATTCTATTTTTAATTGTATAAGAAACATTTTATGTAGTATTAACAAACTCCCTCTAATTATCTTAGGTGATTTTAATCTGTGTTCGACTAGTACCTCCATACGTAATGAATTTGATTTGTTCCTCTCTGAATGTAATTTAGCGCAAAAAAACGTAATTGTGAATGATCTTGGCAGAATGTTAGATTTAATATTAGTTAATTCATGCGTGGCAGGAGTCTCAGTATCAGTATGCTCCGGGATTGTATCGTCTGAAATGCATCACAAGCCATTAGATATCTCTATCAACATTAACACTCCTTACTCGAATATGAACAAAAGTAATTCCTTCAACTCTAATAACTCGACCACCAGTACAACCCCAGAGCGTAACTTCCGTAAAGCAGACTTTTTAGTGTTATATTCTGAACTGACTGATATAGATTGGGAACCAATGTACGAATGTGATGATGTTGATACTGCGGTCGACATGTTTTATCAATTGATTGAGAACATTATCAGTCAAACTGTCCCTTTAAAGAAGACTAGGATAGTACGACTAAATTACCCCAAATGGTTTACACCTTCTTCTATTAAACTAAATAATCTTAAAAATCATTATCATAAACTTTATAAGCAGGATAGTAAGAATCAACTGCATTATGCATTCTTTTCTTATTATAGGCGCCTAGTCAAGAAAAGTACTGAGGCAGACTTTGTAAGTTACACCAATTGTATACAGTCTAATATCAAACGCGATCCCAAAACTTTCTGGACCTTCGTAAAAAGTAACAGGGAAAATAATGAGCAGGCTACATTTGGTGACATGTCACCAAATCAAGTGGCACATGCGTTTTCAAAGTATTTCAGTAGTGTTTTTCTTCCAAATTTACCTTGTTTAGATCCTATGCACGCTATCAATACTATGAACACGTTACCTAACAATATGTCTCCTCTTGTAAATATTGATTACATCCACGAATCCGAAGTTCGTGACGCTATGTTTCGACTTCCTCCAAAATCAACTCAAGGTCCGGATGGAATACCACAGTACTTAGTTAAGGATGGTTGTGAAATTTTCAAGCTGCCTTTACAATTTATCTTTAACCTTTCTATTAATACGAACACATATCCAGCTAAATGGAAAATATCTAAAGTACTTCCAGTTCATAAAAGCGGACCAAAAAATGACGTCAAAAATTATAGGCCGATAGCTGTTTTATCCATATTTGGCAAAATATTTGAATCGGTTCTCTACAAACAAATATATATCAAATTGCGGCGATGGTTTGCAGAGGAGCAACACGGTTTTCTTCCGCATCGCTCGACCACGTCTAACTTGTTGAACATTACTACACTCTTAGCCACAAATATTAACAACAAAAGACAGATTGACGTAGCCTATTTTGACTTCCAGAAGGCTTTTGACCGGGTCGACAATGATATTCTTTTAAGTAAATTGGCAATGGCAGGCTTTTCTATGAATCTACTGAATTTTTTTGCGAACTATCTTCACGACCGCAAACAATACGTGACATATAAAGACGCATATTCAGAACGCTACTCTGTCACCTCTGGCATAGGTCAGGGTACTAATCTAGGACCCCTTCTTTTTCTTATAGTAGTTAATGATTTACCCACATTTGTAAAACACTCGACCGTGTTAATGTATGCTGATGACGTCAAGATTGCTCTCCCCATAGCTAGCCCAAGTGATGTAGCTGCGCTTCAACTTGACATTGACAACATTCACGCTTGGAGTGTCATACACAATCTTAATTTAAGTATAAATAAATGCGCGATTATGACTTTTTCAAAAACCACACATCCCATACATCACACCTACACCCTAAGCAATACGCCTCTCAAGCGTGTTTTGACTGTGCGCGACCTAGGAACTAACTTTGATCCACACCTTACTTTTAACCAACATATCTTACAGATGTGCAACAAATCCCGAAAAAATCTAGGCTTCGTCTTGCGGCAGGCTAAAATTTTCAGTAATCGACAAGCCATAACTATACTGTATAACGCATACATCCGCAGTTTACTGGAAACCAACAGTTCAATCTAGAATCCTCACGAAAAAACATATACTTTGGTCGTTGAACAAGTACAAAAATCTTTTGTCCGCTACCTTTACTCTAAGTTATATGGCTACTACCCTTATATGTATCCAACACCATTTGTACTTGGTATGGTAACATATCAAAGCTTGGAAGTTAGGAGACATCTTGCACTATTTAAGTATATCATCCGTTTAATTCGTTGTTCTCACTTCAATTCCTCGTTACTACAATACATTTCTTTCAAAATTCCACTACCTATAAGACACACACTGCGACCTCGCCAACGTCCTCTATTTGCGATACCTGAATCTGGTACCGTAGCCCTCAAGACCAGTCCTTTGTACCTAGCCCTTAGCCTTATTAATGACATTTTGCTTGATAACGAGTCCTTAGATCTCTTTGCGAGTACTGAACTGAGACTCCTGAGTAGCGCTACTCGGTACCTGGAATCAACTGCCACCCCCAGCACCATCTCTTACAATTAATTTGCTGTGTACAACTTTCTTTTTTTACCCGACTGCGTGACGCAAAGGTTAATGTGTTTATTATCTTTTTGTTTAACTTGTATCTAGTAATTAATAATAAAACTTTATATAATTTTTTAATATTGTAAGTATATTGTTTACTGTTAAGTTTTTATTGCTGTTTGTATGTATTTCTATATTAGCCTATAACTTACATGTGTGGTGTAAACTGTAAATGTAAGTTGGTGAATGAATAAATAAATAAATAAATAAAAGAATTGTCTGAGCCGAGTATTAAGTTAGGGTTGTTCCATAAGGTTAATTATTTAAGTCTTCAATAAATAAAAAATAAAAATAAGAACATGGGGTTTCTTTTTTCTTTATGAGATGGAAAACGAGATATTTAATTAAACTTGGCTTTACATAGCTTAGATTTTTTGAAGTACAAAATTGATTTTAATGCGATTTTACCTTGCAAGGATAACTTATTGAATTTTAATGTTTAAAAGACTATTGCACCCGGGGCATGTTGCTGGTAAAAAACAAAAGAGTTGACACACGAAAAAGCAAACGAACGAAGAAACGTGGAAAAATACAAGTTTTACGACATTTGCAAAGCAAACGCATAAAATTGCAAGTACGGCAAACAGTACAAAGAACGCAATTGACCGTTTCAGAACGTACATCAGTTAAAAATAGCAGCTTCACTGAAAAACCATCAAATATGACCCACTTACTAAGTTCAACATAGGTCGCCAACGGAGACGACACGGGCACGTAATGTGATCAAGCTCGGAGATCTATCAAAAGTTTTTGTACAAGGTTTTGGCCCGAAACTTTACCACGAGGCTATCAGTAGCGTTCGTCAACGCAGGCAAAAATTCTAGGTCATGGAGATGCGGTCCTAGAGATTTAGATGACTTTTTATTTGGGGGTAGGAAACTTTTAGCGGGACAGGAAGGGGGTGAAGTTACCTAAACAAAAATGGTCTTAGATTATTTATAATTATATTTTTAGAAGGTATGATCTCCATTTAGAAATTAGAGAATCCGTAAATGGTGATCAAAATTTTACAAAATCATGGAGTATGTTTTCTACCCTGGTTAAATAAACAGGTTTTTTTGTTAGTAATCAATGCAGATGAACTGCACTTAGAAGAGATTTTTGGGTTTTCAACCTTTCCCTCCGTTGCCTTTTCCCAACTTTGTTGGGGTCAGCTTTCAGACAAACTGGATTCAGCTGAATACCAGTGTTTTCCGGTAAGCGATTGCTTATCAGACCTTCTTAACCAGTTAACTACTGGGCGACACGATACCCCTTGGAGATATAAACAGACAGCCCTCTATGCAGAGGATGCTTAGAGGCAGAAGAAACGCCACAACACGTCCTCATGGAGTGTACCAGTGTGGCCGAACAACGGGCAGAACTACTCCAACACCCCCAAGCCACCACCTCCAACACACCAGAAATCTTTAGCAGACTGAAAAGCTTGCTAAGATTCTGGAAAAGTGTGGGTTGGTTGGAATAGGCGACCAGTCAATCACGCACAATGGCCCAATTAAGTTACTAAGTGCGGACAAGCCCAGCTAAACTAAACTAAACCCCTTGGATATTTGACGGGCCTGTTGGTCTAGTGGTCAGTGACCCTGACTGCTAAGCCAGAGGTCGTGGGTTCGATTCCCACCCTGGAAAAACTTTGTGTGATGAGCATAATTGTTGGTTCTGTGTCTGGGTGTTATTTATCTATAATATGTATGTATTTAAAAAATATATAAGTATGTATATCAGTTCTCTGATTACCATAACACAAGCTCTGCTTAGCTTGGGATCAGGTGGCCGTGTATAAGATGTCCCAGGATATTTATTTATTTTATTTTATTATATTCTGGTCAGACTTTCTGGCGTCTGACTACCCGTAATGACAGTCAGTGTTTGAAGTCGGTACAAAATTATATCAACATTCAGAACCCACCTTAGAAAGCAATTTATTTAAATATATTTTCATTTGTGAGCTGTCTTAGCTGAAATCTCATCACCCTATTTATAGTTCCTTCATACATATTTGAAACACACATTCACCTGTTGGATTCAGCAGAACTTCGTAACTCAATTGTAAGTGATTGGTGTGTTGGCACTTCTAATACTCGCTTGGGATCGCTGGCGACTATTTTTGGCTGTAAATTGATTTTGATATAGGAGTGTTTTTGTGTATGTCAGTAGGTGGGTGGACATTGTTTCTGCTTTGTATCTTTCTTTTAACCCGGTGTTGTGATGGCGCCGTTCTCTCAATTTAAGAGCTATATTTAAAGGTTCGAGTTCGAATCCAGGCAAGTACCAATGAGACTTTTTCTAAAGTTTATCTTGGACATCACTGACAACGGCTTTACGTGCTTTCCGAGGTACAGCCTCGGAAAACACAACAAGCCTTAATAGGCGAGACGACGAAAAAATAATAATTAGTCCGTCATTGAGATAATTAAAAAATTTTGGACAGGTATTTTTCCTTTTTTCTCGTAAACAAAAAATGACGACGATACAGTGCGTTGAAGTTGTGCGTGACGTCACGATCAGATACAATTTTTGCATTACGGTGGCGTCAAAAGCCCCCACTATGCCCCCACTCCAGAACTTTGTTGCTCTTTATCTTTGTATTTTTTTATTATTTTGATGAAGCAAAAAATACGTGTCCCGTATTTTTGGCCGAACTACAAGACGGACTAAACAGAATGCCATTTTTTATGTTGTCGTCATCCCTATTCAAGGAAGTTCTCTGTGTGACATGTATGTGTGTATGTATGTCGGTTTGGCTCTGGCTAAACTATTTTAAAATGAATTAAACTTAATTTGTCAACGTAATTATTTCAATCTGTTTGTCTAGTGCTACTATGTAATGCTGCTACTTCACTTGGCATATTTGGTAAAATATTTGCATGTTCGATGCAACGTAATATGAACTTTATTCTAATGAGTCTAGCAGTCAAAGACACTTTTGAGGAACGCGTGGAGATATCTTAGAGCTGGAATTCTACAATTTATTAGAGCTGCGAAAATAACACACTTCAAATTCAACGCAATCTACTTGAAAATCACAACACATTCAGTATATAAGAAAGATGCATCGCAAATTAAATATTAGGCGCCTTACTAATAAACGCTGCATAAAGTTATGACAGGTTTATACGTCAAAAAATGTATGGTTACACAGGCTTTATTCATGACATAACTTTAGGCATAACTTTACACAGTGTTTATTAGTAAGGGCATAGATGTCTAACAGTTGTCTGGTTACTATAAGCCAAGCTCGGCCTAGCTTGTAATTAGATGGTAGCGTCTGAGTTGTGCTAAGATATTTATTAAAAAAAAACGCGAATGATCACTCCCAAAATTCCTCCCTTTCACCTCACTCCTCGGATCTTGGTATTTTTGTATTAATTTCTTCTAGAGGACCGCCCACAATATCCCTCCGTATATTCCACTGAAGTATAGCTCTAGTGTGCGAGGCGTGGGCGAAGAAACATATCATTTCGTTAGGATAACATCACGCGCTGCACCGTGTATGTTGTTCCAAGCGATGTCCTTCAGAGGAAATAATGGAAATAGTTCACGTTGTGATTCTAACTAGTATCTGTGCTATCTGCTTAGTTATATAATACTGTTGAAGAGTTTTTTGTTCGTTTAACCCTTATATCAGGTATCGCACGTTCTAACACGACCTGTAGAATATTATTTATACTGATCTACAGAAGTAGTAGCATCCAAAAGAAATTTGAAACTTGTAATAGATAGATAACAACTGGCTTTGAACTATGAAAGCGGAGCAGGAAAAAAAGCGGAGTTGGACAGCTGCTGCCGGGGTTGCGGAATGTTTATAATAGTTACCGTGACCCCGGAACATAAAGTGCTACCGAAGGAACATGAGTGGGTTTTAGTCAGTAAAAGTCTGACACGCCCTCCCGCCGCACCCAGGACGGGAGCAGTCATTTGATGATTTCCCACTCCTCAAAAAAGACCTTTAGAAACAATTGAAACACTACCGACACACAGCCACCTGATTCCAAAATAGGCAGCCTGTGCTAAGGACCACTAATATACAATTTATCATGCGCAACACACAATGATTTGTGTCACGTGGGAAACGAACCCACGACCTCCAACTTAGCAGACAGGATCTCTAAACACTAGACCAACAGTCTATAGTCTGTTTTTAGGGTTCCGTAGTCAACTAGGAACCCTTATAGTTTCGCCATATCTGTCTGTCTGTCCGTCCGTCCTCGCTTAATCTCTGTCACCGTTAGCACTAGAAAGCTGAAATTTGGTACCAATATGTATACCAATCACGCCGACGAAGTGGTAAAATAAAAATTCGAAAAAAATGTTTTATTAGGGTAGCCCCCCTATATGTAAAGAGGAAAGTGATTTTTTTTTTATTTCAACCCTTACGTGTGATATATTGTTGGATAGGTATTTAAAAATGAATAGGGGTTTACTAAAATCATTTTTTGTTAATGTCAGTAATTTCGGAAATAATCGCTCCAAAAGGAAAAATCAAAGCGCCCCCCCTCTAACTTTTGAACCCGTGGGTTTAAAAAATATGAAAAAAATCTGGAAAGTAGAACTTTATAAGGACTTTCTAGGAAAATTATTTTGAACTTGATAGAAAGAACAGATTTTGTAAAAAAAAGACAAAAAGATTGTACAAAATAATTTCTGCGTACTTAGTATGTCAACGTAACAAATAGCCTTTTTTTAAACATAAAAGTGGGAACACTTATTGTGACGGACGGGAAACTACGGAACCCTACATTGAGCGTGGCCCGACACGCTCCTGGCCGGTTTTTTTTTTAACAAACGAGTACTGAGTATATCTTCTCGCACATTTCCGGTATTAACAGAGTGAGATTTGTTGGTAAGTGAGAATTGTAATTAGTCGGGGCTGGGCCAACGCCTTTAATAATTAATAGTAACACTTTATACTGATTACATGGACCAATAGAAACACAGTCAAAATATTCGGTACTCATTTCTTAAAATAAAAAGCCGAGTGCGTATCAGGCCAACATATAATAGAGTTCCGTACCCTGTAATTGTTATGATTTAATTTTTTAATATTTTACATGTTTACTTATTATTTCGTTATTTTTGTACAAAGTTTTCCATGTAAGCTCATTTTACAAATTAGGCCTATATAACTCCTGAAGTAATAAAGATCTAAGCCGTCAAAGTTTTGCTTCAAAGTTTATCACATGGACTGCCATCATTATTTTTTCAGATTTTTCGAGCCAGCCCTTTAGCTTTAAGATCTCCCCCCCCCCCATTTATACTAAAACTAGCAAACCACCACCAGATGTTTCGCCACCAGATGGCTTCCTGTTGAAATTTTTCCTGAATTTTCTGTGCTATAAACCTCACGGAGCCCGAGACCTTTCCAACGAATGCAAAACCGTGGAAATCGGTTCGTGCGTTCTGGAGTTATAGCGTCAGGAAGGAAAACCCGACTTATTTTTATGTAGTAGATGAAATGCGCCTTAATGCTGAATATCTCGCAAAATGATCCTTTAAAACAGACTATAGTTAAAAATAAGTCTGCACAACTCTGACAAACACAGTCCCTCAATCTATTTACCATTAACTTGACTTAATCCTCCCCTCTAAATATCCCCTCTGCATGTTTTTCCTCAGTATCAGGGTCTGATGGCGACACATGTATCCACTACACGAGATTAATGACGCTTCCGTTCCCTTGCCTTTTTCATATACCAGCCCTATTCTGTTACATTCTGATTGTGGAATAAGATATTGCTGTTTCTACGTTTAGCCTTTTCAGGGCAGTATATTTTTGTGTGCTGCTGTATATTATAGGAATGTTGTGTGACATCTGTTGGGTTACTTATTTGTAAGTTGTATTTAAGTCATATCTTTGGTTATTCCCTGCTCTCGTGGATCAAAAACGGTACTTGAAACCAAACTGATGAATGTAAAGCACCATTTTTTTAAAACCTCTCTGAACTCTCTTAAATAATAATAATTTTAGTCCTAAAAAATTGGTTCATTTTCAATGTACTGTTAAATTAGATTTTAAGTTTCTTTGAAATAAGTAAGTAGTAAGTCAATTGAGTTGCTAACCTGTGACGTCATAAGGTAATATTGCCATGCAAAATCTAAGAGTCATGGGATCAAATACCATATTTTAACTTAAAATTATTTTATTTGTCTTTTACTTCATTATCAAGAAGCCAGACAGTCATAAAGTTGAAGCTATTTGTTCGTTAGGTTCTTAGGGAGAAGAACGGACAAAAAACTCCATGAACACTCTTTTAGAACTAATAGAACATAAGTATATTGTACAAGTTGAATCCACAGATTTGTGTCTAAGAATCCTAATTTGTACATAAATAACCTTCGACGACCAAGCGACAGCCGGCTGTCGCACTGCTATTGTGTCTTGAATCACATGTGTCCGAAGGCTTAAACGAAGTTAGATTAGATCAAAACATACGCAATCAACACGCTTAAAGCATTAAACTCATTTGCCATCATCACACTGTTCCATATTTAAAAACCCGACGCCATTTAATAGAGCTGTACACATTCCATTAAACCGTAATCCGAATCAACAGCTTATTATTTCCCGATACTCTCTCTACACCCTTTTCAAATAACCGACAGTACTTAACTACTTAAAAACGGTAAACAGTATCGATGCCGCATCTCGGTTATATCGGGAAAGCGTGAACGTGCCTCCTTTAATAGTTGTCGGATTTGCTATTGTATTGAGTTATTCCGATACACGTCACGGCTTAAATAATGAGTTTAATTGACATGTGTTTGTTTTAATAAGTGGAGGTGATTGGGTTAGAGCCTAGTGTGGGTTTTAAGTTACAACAGTTACACCATCCTGTAACGTGATCGTGCTATGAACGTATCAGGATAGGAGAAAAACTTAACAGGGAATACTGTGCAGTGAGTCACAGGCGCCGATTCCCTTAGTTCACTATCTCTTTCTTTCCATTTCATTATGAATAGGACGTCAAATCCAAGAAAGAGAAAGATACACTTAACTTAAGTTTTATTTTATTTATAATTTAATTTAAATTGATTTAATTAAATATATTATTTTATTAATGTATGTTCTTGCTTGTTTTAGTAATTTTGATAATGGTGCTAATTCTCTTGTTCACAAACTTAACTAAATTTAAGTTAAATGCATCTTTTTCTTTCCTTTTCTTAAAGAAAAGGACAGAAGATACATTTTAGTTTAATCCTATCAAATTGATTGAAGCGCCTGAAAAAAATTGGCGTATATTTAGACGCCATGTTTTTAATCGCGTCTAAATTATCCAAGGTGTGTCTACGACAGGACTTAACTAATGTTTTATCTTCTGTCATTTTCTTATTGAAATGGAAAGAGAAAGATGCATTTAACTGCAATTTAGTTAAGTTTTTGAACAAGGAAATCGGCACCATTGTTTCGTAAATTTTAGCAAACATAACGTTCAATATTTTATTTTGTTTGTGTACGCATCTAAAGATCCTGATTTTCTTGTTCAAATTGAAATTAACAATTATATTTCGTTGATGTAAAATGTAAGGCATGCTATGTTACTATGCCTATTGGCTGGTTAAGGGAACTGAAAATTTTGTTGTTTCTTACTCCGACCTCGGCTGTTCTTTTTCGATCAATTTCGTTGCTGGATCCAACTGAAGCGTTTCTTTTCGAGCTTATTTGCTCGGTGTGTTTATTGCTGATTCTAGCTTGTGGGAGTCGCAGTGGTTGGAAATAGAGTGGCGGTTGGTAACGGAATGGTCTACTTGTCACGGTATTATATTTTTCAATATAAAGAATATTATTGTTGTACCCACAGAACAGATATAGCTGTCTTCTGTGGTTGTACCAGCTTGTACACCTGACACGTTCCTAGCACGGTCTAGGTGTGATACAGGTCTAATTATTTTTAGCTTGGTAAGTGTATCAGTTACGGCGACCTTTACGTTACGGTGTAATTGGCGGCTCATTGAGAGTAATTGTGCTGTTGTTTGATTAGATGATAACATTACCAGGCTCACTTAAATGTCTCGTTCAAGTGTGTGCTGATCTTCGTGTGGTTTGCTGTTAATTTTACTTAACATAATGCTTACAGATTAATGAACCAAAGAATAAAGAATATAGGTAGTGTTAACAAGTTTTCACGTATAGCTTAAATTAGTCGATAAAAGAAATAGAAACAAAAGCACATCTAACTACAATTATTCAATTCAATTTATTTATTTGTGAACATAGCTGTTCATTTTGATCTCTACGTCCTACCACTTGATGGTGTACAAATAGTTAATTAAATCATAGATAAAAATTAAATTAAATTACATATATTTAATTAATTAATACAACAATCTGTCTTTCTTTAATTCAGTCTAATTTTCAAATTTATCCTTAAAAAAAGGTTCAATTTTGATTGGATAATTTGACTGTGCTAAAAGCTTTCTTACAGCAATGTTTGTGGCGGACGCTGTTGTCGTTGCCGTTCTAGTCTATGGGTTTTTTTTTGGTGAATGGGAAATCATCCAATGACTGCTCCCGTCCTGAGTGCGGCGGGAGGGCGTGTCAGACTCTTACTGAGTAAAACCCACTCATGTTCCTTCGATTGCCCTTTATGTTCCAGGGTCACGGTAACTATTATAAACATTCCGCAACCCCGGCAGGCGTTGGCCCTGTTTGGCCCTTTCCTGTGCTGACTCCTTAGTCTATGGGTTACACTTGTTTTTTTCGTCGTTCGTTCTAAATTCAAAAATATTGTAGCACATTTTAAAAGTGACGCCACTAAACTACAAGCCAGAATATGCCCCCGACAAGTAATGGAATCGAGAAAACCGACTAGAAATATTAAAATGCTTGTCATTCTACGCTGACATATACGTCAGCCGGCGACCGAAAGCAGCTGGCTACCACAAAAAATCTCATACACGTTATACATTGCACGTTTTGTGAAGACATGACCCAATACTGTAGATAGTTGGTGAGCAATGTATGTGTATCGTAGGAAACAGTTACGTAGGTGACGAAGATGGATTAATTTCAGTTTGAGTGACACTTTGGATCTGATTTTTATGGAGTAAAGTCTGTGGAAAGATTTTGGCACTAATGTATTTTTTTACAAGGGCGTGTATGGGATTGTTTTAAGAGTTAGTGAATGTAATGTGTAAATGAAGATTGATCTATGATATTAATAATAGTGTCTGCCATAAAAAACGGGCCTAATAAAGAAAAAACATTTCTCGAAGAACAAAAAACGCCTATTTGTTATGACTATGAGCAACCAAACTTATTTGATTTTGATGAAAGGTGATTGGCCAATTTTGGACCCAACTTGTCAAAGAAAGAAGTAATAGTATCCTATGGAATGAGTATCCCATTTCTTTTCATTTTTCATCCTTTATTTTTATTTTCATGTTTCATCCTTGTTTTAACCAAAATCACAAACAAATAAAATATCCTTATGTACTATTGCCAAATATAGTTTTTATACAAACGCCACTGACGTCAAAACTGTAAATCTAAAGTCTACAGCCCCCTTACCATAACGTTTAAATTAAAGTAAGATTGTTTTAGTCCTGTTGCAGGAGTGTGCAAGTGACAGCGTTAGACACGTTGCCTAGCGCCGTCTCTTTCCCACTGAAAGTAATATCAAAGTAATACTGCTATAAGGGCTTGTAGTACGCCCCCTGAAGTTAGTTTTCAAATATTTTCTCCGTAATAAGTTAAGCCATTAGTTGTCGTCATTACAAAAAAAAAGTTAAACCATTCACAGACGAACTGCTATCCCATAAATTAATACAGTGAGTGAAGTGGGATATCTATGGAATATTACCGTTAGATAAAATATAAACTAGTTCGTCGTAGGTAATGCCTACGTCACATCTTGCGTCAAACTGAAAATTTAATCATAGACGATATGACGCTGTGACGCATTCGATATTACAGCGCACTCCATGATGAAAGGGAATGAAATATCAAAATAAAACATAGTCGTTTTCCTCTATCTGTCTGTCTATAGCATGCATAGATATATATAGCTATGCAATTGATTTTGATGCCGTGGTTTTAATAGATAGAGCAATTTAAGAAAAAGGTTTATATATATTTAATATATCGTGTGCGAAATGATCGTCTGAAGGAATAAGGCTGAAAGTCTAGCAGATGTCTCCTTCAGTCGACCATTTCAATTTGATACACGATGCACCAAATACCTGTAAGTTATAATACGTGCATATCATAGTAGAAAAAAGCCGAGATTTTTAAAGATTTGTTCCCGTGTGAAGCTGAGGCGGGTCACTAGTGAAAATAAATAATAACGGTGTGCCCAATACTTCATAATAATATCTAGATTATCTATTCTGTTAATACAATCTATTTGTTATATAAATATACAATTAAGGTCAAGAGGCTTAGTATTTGTTTTATGCTAATCTCTGAAAGCACCAATCTGAATGGAAAATTTATTTCTGCACAATATGATAGGAAGATAAATTTAAGGGGAATATTATAAACGTTGTATAATGCTACTGTAGTACACGTGATTCGAGACACAATAGCAGTGCGACAGCCGGCTGTCGCTTGGTCGTCGGAAGGTTAAATGAAATTGGGCAACACGGTTGGCAGGATGAAGGGTTGAGGGTTCAATTCCCGCATGAGACAGATATTAGTATGGCCTACAGATTTTTTTTCCGATTCTGGTTATTTCTTAGTTTATCGAGTAGATATAGTAACTCATACTTTATTGAAAAGTGAGGTTCCTCCGATCAGACGGATATACATATGTCTAATAAGCTAATGCCCGCTGATTGTTGACGGGACTTGCGTTGACTTGTAAAAATGTCTTCTATATGGACGGAAAATCATCAAATGACTCCTTCTGTTCTGGGCGAAATGGAATGGAGTGTCAGACTTTTACTGACTAAAACCCATCCGTGTTCCTTGCCCTTTGCTTTTCAGGGCTGCAGCTACTCTTTGCGAGCAATTTCCGCAACCCTGGTAGATGGTAAAGAATTCCTTAAGGTATAAGCCTGGCTTTGTACCTTTGTTCAAATTTTAATGACTAAATAGATAAATGTTCTAAATATGCCAATGTCGCGTCAAATTCTCATTGCGCGATGTAGGTCGTCACTTATAGTTCACACATTAGGCAAAAGATGTCGCTACCTACTACAGTGTTCTAGAGTTTCCAGTCACTCGTTTCTCTTATATTCTGTTTGATGTGAACACAATTCTCGGTACGGAGTGCAAACGATGCGTTTCACAGAAGATCCTAAACGGAGCAACGAAACTGATTTATTGACGACAGTTTTACATTGTGTTTGTTTATTTGAACGGCACAATGTTGAGCTTGACCACGTGTCTGTTTGGTTTAAATATTGCGACTGGTTTTTCTACCACTTCTGATAAACTATTTTTTATGAATCTTTGCGTTTACATTCAGTTCCCGTGACAGTACAGCTTTATAAAGAATTCAAATTGATCTGGTGAAGGATTTAGGAAATAGTGTAAAACTCTTCAATCCTTTGATCTCCCTGGACTATCACCCGGTGATTTCGGTGACTTTTACTATGGAATATGATACATGAAAATAGAAACTTCCATAGCCATTCAAAAATGTTTATACAACTACGATCAAAATGTTTGGCACAGTCAATGTTTTATATTCATTCCTTTATATTGTAAATGTGAAAGTAACTTTGACTCATTTTGTTTGTCTGACTGTTACTTCTTCAGATTCAACCACATACTTTCTTATAATATAAAGTTAAAGAGTTTGATCGTTTGGTTAAACGGGCTTATCTCAAGAAGTACTGGTTCGAATTGATAGATAGATAGATAAAACGTTTATTTAGCGCAACACAAGACACAATACAGGCAATGAAAAAAAAAAAACTTAATAAAAAAGGAGAAAGAAAAAAAAAACATAAAACGATACAAGCTAGAACCACACTATTCAAATTCGACGCCACCGGACGCGACAATACGAAATTTCATTGGTTCGCGTGTCGGTGACGTGGTTCTGGCTTAAAAAAAAAGATTGACCATAGACTGTTTAACATATAAGTCGGTCGATTACTATTGGGCGTTTTTTTGTCAAGCCCTTTTTTCGAGAAACGCAAAGATGCGGGTGAAACCGCATGGGGCAGCTACATAGTTTTATGATAAAATCTAATGTCAGGGTGTTAACATACATGATAAGGAAATAACTGAAACTATATTGAAGATCAATGACAATAAAACCTCATTCTCTTTGTTGAAGATTCATCGAAGCATCGAATGAGGAAAACTTTGTATTCAAATATTGCAAAACCACGACATTCTTGCGAACTTTCAAGAAAATTTATTATACATGGTGAAAAAATTAATGGGCTCTAAAAGATAACTACTTTCAAATTGTTTTATATTATTTTATTTTAAGAAATCATTTTATTTCTAAAAGAAACACAACTGCAATTACAATTTTTTCGATAAGCTTACCAATTCAACCAGCTAACTAGTCGAAACGGCTGATTAAACAAAAAATACGCATTTGCTATTATTTTATTTCACTTGTCTACCTACGAATGACGACCTGAGGACTCTATATATTTTCCGAGACAGTTGTTAGTGATAAGTTTGTAGTCATACATAAAAAGATTAAAAGAAAATAAGTAAAAATTTTAAATCAACTTCTAAAGTTATGCGTAACGTAAATAATTCCTCAAAGAAACATGGCTTGGAACAAATATGTGTTTCTTAGAATATGTCATAGTAATGTCATTAATACTACTTCACAACGGTTTCTGAGAAAGATGCGCATGCGACTACACACGCGTACGGGGAACACATCGGAATAGTTACTCTGACTAAAAGACAGAGAATCAATTATGTGTCTGCTTATGATTCTGGTAATATAAATAAGAATAAGAAGAATATTTAATAATAATAATAAATAAATAATTAATTATTATTATTTTTATTTCAAAAATATATTTTTGTTTAATATTAAGATTACGATTTGTCTATATCTATACTTCTATACTAATATTATAAAGAGGAAAACTTTATTTGTTTGATTGTAATGAATAGGCTCAAAAACTACTGGACCGATTGCAAAAATTCTTTCACCATTCGAAAGCTACATTATCCCTGAGTAACATAGGCTACATAATATCACGCTATGTCCCACGGGAGCGAGGCAGCAACCAAAAACCTAACGTAACGCGTAGTATAAAATAAAAATGTTAATCTGACTGACTAACTGATTGACAGACTGTTGATATATTAGCGCACAGCCCAAACCACTGGTCCTAGAGACATTAAACTTAGAAAGTGTGTTCTTTGTAAAAGGTAGCAGTGAACCATCTCGAAGAATGGTGTAACAGCAACAGCTGCAGACAAACAAAACACGCCATCCCAGTCATGACCAAGAAGTTTGCCCGAAAACTTATCAAACTGAATAGGGACAAAATCAAAACAGTTATAGAAACCATAACAGGTCACTGTCCCTTAAACAAGCACCTATTCACAATAGGCGTAACAGACAGCCCTCTATGCAGAGGCTGCTTAGAGGCAGAAGAAACGCCACAACACGTCCTCATGGAGTGTAACAGTGTGGCCGAACTACGGGCAAAACTACTCCAACACCCTGAATCACTTCCAGAAATCTTTGGCAGACTGAAAAGCCTGCTACGGTTCTGGGAAAGTGTGGGATGGTTGGAATAGGCCACAAGTCACACTCGCACAATGGCCCAATTATGAGGCTACAAGCCCAGCGAAACTAAACTAAAGTAGGTAGCAGTGATTCTTTCAAAATGTTTTAAAGTCTGATATTTGAAATTTGTTACTATCTTAATTTATTATTTCTTGGAGTTTTATCTTTCTACTATTTTAAACTACCCATCGCTTTTACACGCGGTTTATATAAATGTATTATCGGTTCAGTTGTTTTGGCGTGAAAACGAGTCAGACTAGGGTTTAGGGTTAAGTTGAAAACCAGCGGCAGGCAACGTGTTGCGGAATATTAATTTATAGTTACCGTGACCCCGGAACATAAAGGGCAACCGTAGGAACATGAGTGGGTTTTAGTCTGTAAAAGTCTGACACGCCCTCCCGCCGCACCCAGGACGGGAGCAGTCATTTGATGATTTCAAACTCCCAGAAAAAGGCAACGTAGTTGCCTGGCATTTTTGCTGAACTGGACCTATTTGGCGCAGTCGCGAGACACTTAGTGTTTTTTACTCTTCTTTATTATTGTTTTTTTTGTAGCATGTGGTTTTCTGCTCTGTGTGTGTCTATACGTGTGCCAAATAAATATTTTTCTTTCTTTCTTTATCTTGAGACTGACAGAGTTATACTTTTGCATTAAATAATATTAAGTATGGATTTGTACCTTAATATTTTTCCTAAGTAAAAGCAATATGAATAATTTTAAAGTGGCATTTTATAAGATTTTTTGCCCACGTAATTTCGTATAGGAATAAGCAACTAGCTTCAACATTCTGATTAACCGACAAACTGTCTAATTTCGCATGTATAATATTTAAGTGTGTGTTATTTGATAAAACAAAATAATATTTAGACCTCAAATATACCCTACTTGAAATACATATTATTATCTTGCTTCATCAGTGCCAAGTCTTTGATATAATTTACGTACATTTCTAGAATAAATATAAAAGTGTCCTATAATGTTATTTACGCCATTTGAGATGTCCTTTATATCCAAGGATTTATTATACGGTATTAGTCCAAAGTAAACATCAATAGAACAATAAATCAAGTAATTTATTTTATGTAATATGATTTACGTTTGCTACGTATGTAGTAGCACTAAATAACTGAATTGTATCTAGTGTACACAATATAGGACAAATATTACAGAAGGCTAAAAGACCTTAAGGTGAATTTTACCACTTTTCAAGGTCAACCAATCTTAGTAGAAACTTGTCAATGAGTGAAATAATTAAGGGGAGTTTAAACACGACCAGAAAATAATAATCTATATATATAAAAGAAAGTCGTGTTAGTTACACATTTTATAACTCAAGAACGGCAGAACCGATTTGGCTGAAAATTGGTGGGGAGGTAGCTTAGAACCAGGGGACGGACATAGAATACTTTTTATCTTGTTTTTTTAGTAACCAAAAATCTGATATAACGCGGGTGAAACCGCGGGAGACAGCTAGTAATAATTAAAATATGAATAAAGAGATTAAAATATCAAAGAACCCAACTACAATTTCGGAAGTTGGTGGCAATTACATGAAACAGAAAAATCCCCAAGGTTTTTAATTTTAAATTTTTGCTTTTTTTTTCACAATAATATACCCTAGTCACGAATTCAATGACACCACATATATACCCTAGTCATAAGTTCAATGACAAATGCTCAATTATGTCGAAATCCTTTAAACGGTTTGGGCTATAGAGTGTGCCAAAGAATGAGACATACATACATAAATTCAATCATCCGCTCGTAATTCGTAAACCATAAACCTTCCATCGGCAGTCGGGAAAAAATATATATGCTTAAACTTTTGTATTTAAGTAATTAATATGTTATTTGTTACTTGCAAATAAATTACTCTTGAATTGTTGAAAGATTTTTCATACACAACCTGTCCGATATTTTTATTGTTTAAATTGGCATGCAAATGGTATTCCATAATATTTGCATGCCAATTTATTGGCGAATTGTGTCGTTGGGCTTTTATGTATATTTTATATCAGCTTTTGTTTAAAGTGGTAACAGCCAAATACTCTGAAATATTCTGATTCAATATTCAATATTCCGAATTTTAATATTCGGATTTTCAAAAGTTCGTAAAAATAAATCGATTAAAATTCCCGAAATCTCCTTTACCGAAAGTCATAAATCAGTCTTGTTTGTTTTCCAATTTTCATATTATCGAAAAATCAAATGCTCGATGGGTTTTCAGTCCTAAAAACTACATTTTTGAGAATAGTAGTTATTAAACGCTACGAATACCTATTGAAATTCAGGAATTATTAAATTAGGAGTAATAAGTCGGTGTTTTGAAATTATTAGTATTTGTGATATTCGGAATAAAGTTTTTCGTATTCATGTAGTGTACTCGTTTAAAGTACCCTTTGAAGTTTACAGATTAAGATCAAGATTAGATTCAAAGTTGCTGATACATTTTATCAGCAACATTGAATATCACATTGAAGTGCAAACTTAGACCGTACCTTTTCTCAAAATAGTTTGAGCCAAATAAACTGCCCTTGTTGCACAACTGTCAAACTATGAAAGCAAGTTTAATTTGATACTTATTAGGAATGTCCGACGAGGATACGTACTTTTGACGTATCCTCGTCGTATAACATCTATTAATCTGCGCCTTATTTTCAGTTCCACAACCGTTTTAGCCCATGGTCGTTCATACTGGATATTCTGTGCTCCCCTACGATATGTCACTACTAGACGACTAGACAGAGAGGCGGCAGGTGGGCTACTGTCCATTACCGGCTAAATCAGATACAAACAGCTGCAAATTCGAATTCGCAACGATGCTTGAAAGTTTTACTATCTATTGGCGTTTTTCTTTCCACTCTATCATCTACTGCAGGTAGTGCGCAAGCAATGGAGTTAAAATGATTAGTTATGACCATTATTTTGGTGATGTTGGTACATGCCAAAGCGCGGGAGATGTCCAAGCCAACACGTTTGCACAGAGGGCTATAACTCACACAGATAATTTATGACACTGACATAATCACAGAGGTGGGTCTCGGTGTATTTATAATCGGTGTAACACGCCTTTTAATCTTGAAGTCAGATAGTTAATGTAAAACATTGTGGGTAATACATTGACAAATGTTGGTACACGAATAAATTTTACCTTGTTTCGGAAATTTAATGAAAGTCAGGTGTTACCCGTTTGTTTTATTATTAATATTTTAAAACATCTTTGCGCATAAAGTGGCTCTTATTGCATCGTTTTTAGGTTCGTATTGGAGTGTATAACGAGATCGTTTTTTTTATGGTGGTAAATTATATTTCAACAAATTATTTATGTTTTGGCAAAAAATTATCTCTTTGGCGGCTTTTTATGGCCTCTACATAGATAATCAATCATAATTAACATTATTTTATTGATTGTACATTATTGTTGTTTTTTATTTATATGCGAATGTCACATGCTTGGACAGATATCGCTACAACAAAAAATCCTACAAGAAATAAATATTATTCCACTCGCATTCCTATTGAAGCTGATAAAAATATCTACCATCCAAACAATTATATGCTCGATCGACAAAATTACGGCTTTAAGGAAAACAAAAGAATATAATGGCAAAAGGAAGTGTGTGCCGACATTTTTTATTTGTTATTTTCCTGTAACACATATTTTTGTCATAGTTTATGATGGGTCGTTTAGGGTCGACTTGTAGATTCTGTCCCTAATAGGGCTGTAAAGATTTTCGCGGGAATAAAGATAGGGAGGACGTTGACCTTGGATAAAAAAATATGTTATTAGTGATTATATTTGCTGGATCGTTGTCGGGGGAATTGTCTAATTAGTGATCTGATTTCTCCACCTGTAATATTAATAATACCTACCCATTACCTATAATCTATTCTAATATTATAAAGAAGAAAACTTTGTTTGTTTGATTGTAATGAATATATTCAAAAACTACTGAACCGATTTTAAAAATTCTCTCACCATTCGAAAGCTACGGTTTCCACGAGTATCATAGGCTATATAATATCACGCCATGTCCCACGGGAGCGAAGCAGTAACCAAAAACCTAATGTAACGTGGGTGAAACCGCGAGGAACAGCTAGTAATATGATACAGCTTAAGAGCTTATTACTTGGTTTAACGAGCTAATTTCAGGAACTGAAAGAATCTTTTAGTGTCGGTAGCCTAATTATCGAGAGAGGCATTAGGCTATGATCAATAGGACAGGAGCAGTAGTACTACAAATGAGTCTGAAGCCGCGAGCAAGTGTTAGTAACATAAATGTTAAAGATATTTTCAGTTTAAACGACCTATACTCTCTGGTAAGTACGGTGGGCAAAGCAGATAAATATCCAGGGCCGTCAGATACAGTTTAAGTTTTCTCAAAAACCCACGGATATCCATACTAATATTATAAATGGGAAAGTGTGTCTGTCTGTCTGTCTGTTTGTCTTTCTTTCGCGGCAAAACGGAGCGACGGATTGACGTGATTTTTTAAATGGAGATAGTTGAAGGGATGGAGAGTAACATAGACTACTTTTTGTCTCTTTCTAACGCGAGCGAAACCGCGGGCAGAAGCTAGTTTTTTAATAAAAAATTAAATTATAGTAGAAAATGAATAGTTCTTCAATTAGGTTAAAATTGGTATTCAAGAAAACCTCAATTGTATATGACGGCCCTGGATACTTATCTGCTTTGCCCACTGTACTTACCATTAGGCGATTCACACACGGCACCGCGCACAGCCGCGGAGGGTGAATAAACGTACACCGCATGACCGCGCGGTCGAGCGGTGTACGTGTGTTAGGTATCAACGGATTTCAAAGTGTCTTGTACAACATGACATCCGCCTCACCACCCTCCGCGGCGGAGCGCGGTGCCGTGTGTGAATCGCCTTAGCGCCAGGCCACACGGTGCGGCAACGCACCGCACCGCATTAACTCCGCGCCGCACTGGCGGCCACACGAGCGGTGCGGCGCCGCAATGTTCTTACGGCGCCGCTGCGGCACCGTATGATATACGAGTGAGCACTTTTGCCTATGCTGTATAAACAACTGAGCGGCGCCGCTGCGGCACCGCACTGCTTGCACCCCTTCCCGCCTCGTCTGCATCGCGCCGTTGTCCGGTGTGCATGCGGTGCGGCGCCGGAGCGGTGCCGGACGTACCGTGTGGCATACCACACAATTTTATATGTAGGAAAACGGTGCGGCACCGCTCAGGCGCCGCGCCGGAGCCGCACCGCACCGTGTGGCCTGCCACTTAGCGCCAGGCCACACGGTGCGGCGCCGCACCGCAGGCTCACCGGACAACGGCGCGAGGCAGACGAGGCGGGGAGGGGTGCAAGCAGTGCGGTGCCGCAGCGGCGCCGCAGCGGCGCCGCTAAGTTCATGGGGATGGCAGTACAGTACTTTGAGCTTGTTGCGGTGCCGCAGCGGCGCCGCAGCGGCGCCGTAAGAACATTGCGGTGCCGCAGCGGCGCCGTGCTGCGCCGCACTGCTCGTGTGGCCGCCAGTGCGGTGCGGAGTAATGCGGTGCGGCGCGTTGCCGCACCGTGTGGCCTGGCACTTAGGGTTGAAAAATTCTTCTTTCATAATGACAGTCAGATTTATAAGAAATGGTATAGCCCATTTACCATTATGCTACAACATATGGGAGCGGAACAACAAACAAAAACGCGTCAAACCGCGGGGATAGCTAGTTAATATTATTAAGCTGAATGGACACGCTAATCTCTGAAACTGCTGAACCGACTCGAGAAAACTCTTGTGTGTTAAATAATCCGTTGATGGAGAATTGCATTAATAATGTTACGCTTCAACGCACTACAGTTGGGCAGTAACCGAATGCATAAATCAGGAAAAAACTAAAATAAAGGTAATATTGAAAAAAAGTACACACAGCAAACAAGTACATACAGCAAACAATCATGCTCATCACACTAACATTTATCCTGGGGAGAATCGAACCCACGACCACTGGCTTAGCAATCAGAGCCACTAACCACTAGATCAACAGGCACACCTTATAAACATGTATGTAACCGCAAGGTAGAAAATTTACTTATGTATTTACTTGATCAAGTTTCATAACATTTAAGCCGTTATCTGAAATCACCTTTCAAGTCTAAAATTATAGAAAGTTGGGAAGAGATTTTGATTAAATCTGGAGTAGTAGTAAATTTAATTTCCAAGTTAATCGAGAATGAGGTTTCGCGCCACTTAAATGCGTAAATATAAAGGAATAATACAATAGATTATATAGTATGAAATATAGATTAATATATGTATATATTACTAATAACTAGCTGGCCCCCGTGGTTTCACCCGCGTAGTTCTCGTTCCCGCGGGATTTTTGGGATTAAAATTATCCTTTGTACTTTTTAAGCTATGGAATATAAATTTTATTTAATTAGTTTAAATAGTTTTGTCGTGAAAGACGGATAAACAAACACACACATTTTTAATATTACTAGCTTTTGCCCGCGGCGTTGCTCGCGTTAGAAAGAGACGAAAGTATAGGCCTATGTTACTCTCTATTCTGTCAATAATTCTGCACTTAAAAAACCGTATCTGCACTTAAAAAAACCGGTCAAGTGCGAGTCGGACTCGCGCAACGAGGGTTCCATAAATGTTTTTTTTTGTGAATAACTACAACGGTTTTCGGAGTTTTTTCTTTACTTGTGCTATTACATGACATTGCTTCTTGCCAAATTTCATGATTCTAGGTCAATGGTAGTACCCTAGGGGTTTTGATTCTCTTGCAAATGTCTAAATATGCAATATAAACAGCCGTATCTTTTTGAGAGACAGCAGACCTGAGTATGTGATATTAATTTCAGCTTAAAATTTTGACACGTTTCTGAAAAAATGGGTCTTGACAGACGGACGGACGGACAACAAAGTGATTCTATAAGGGTTCCGTTTTCACCTCACGAGGTACGGAACCCTAAAAATCACGTCAATTTGTCGCTAAGTTTTCCGTGAAAGACGGACAAACAGACAGACATACGGACACATATACACTTTCCCATTTATGATATTAGTATGGATAGTATATTAGTATGGATAATCCCTTTCGCCGTCGATGTTGTCCTCTTTGCAGCTTAAGCCTCTGTGTTGACACAGATGCTCAACGACCTAAGCACGGCAAGCTTATAGGCCGGACTTCGGATGAATATGTCAAAAACCAATTTGATTACTGACGAATAGACTGGAAAATTAGTCCCTTTGCATGGTAATAGACATTACGGCAGACCCTAGCGGCAATGGCGGTATGAACTAGACTCCTTTGACAAAGATTGGACTCAAATAGCCCTATGCAGAGAGAAATGGAAAGAGCGTAGGGAGATATAACTAGCTGTCCCAACCGCTTTTACCCGCGTTACATTATATTTTTGATTGCTGCTCTGCTCTTGTAGGTCCTAGCGCGATGGTATGTAGCCTATAATGTTAATACTAAAGTATAATATATGTTAAATTTATAAGCTACATTGCTGTAAAGTTTCAACAAAATCTGTTCAGAATTTTTTGAGTGAAAGAGTAACAAACATAGATACACATACAAACTTTCATATATGAGTAGCAAATATTAGTAGGATTATATAGGATATAGTTTTTACTTCTTTATTTGTTGTAGTATATACAAAAGACAGAGCGTTGATATAAAAATACTATTTTCTGTCGTATTAAGCATAGATTTGTACTAGATATTTCAAAGCATAAACTGTCGCCTATGTTTATGCGAGGAAGATAATCATTTCCAACAACACCTAACCTCTGAGAATCTCCTCTTTTTATATGGACTGTCCCATTTCTTTACGATTTTGTTTACTCTAAAAGCAATCAAAACGATATTAATGTCGGCCTGAAACTGCCCCTAACTGCTGAGATTATGATCATCGTTTTTACTTACTTTATGTGTTACTGGTACAAACTAGAAAACGTATAGTTATTCCTGTAGTACATATAAAAGCTGTAATAATCCATCTATTTGTATGAAATGGCAAACTGTCTGACTGATTGACTGGCTGTTTAATATATGAAGGCACAGCACAAACCGCTGGTCCTAGGGACATGAAACTTGAAAAGAATAACTGGGTGTTCTTTGTAAAGAGTGTAGATAACAAACAAGAAAGGATTTTTGGGGATCCAAACCTTAAAGGGGGGTTACGGAATTGTTATAATAGTTACCGTGACCCCGGAACATAAAGGGCAACCGAAGGAACATGAGTGCGTTTTAGCCAGTAAAAGTCTGACACGACCTCCCGCCCTGTCCAGGACGGGCGAAGTCATTTTATGATTTCCCACTCACTCCCCCCCCCCCCCCTTCAAAGGGGTTACATAGATATTCACGCGTGCAAAAGCTAGTAAAACAGAAAGTACTATTTAAGGAGGCAACTACAAATGTAAGTTTTCAATTAACTTAAACATTTTATACTTATTTTGGGATTTTCACGTGCGCCCTAAAGAGATGCCAGGAAATTGCTGGGGCCAGCAAGGACAGACGCCTACCGGAGCTGTGAGTTGAGTGGACACAAACGGCTAAGAACATGGATGGGTAGTCATTAGAAATCTGACATTCCTTTCCACTCCGCCCAAAGCAGTAGGAGTCATTTAAAAATAAAATAAATAAATATTTCAGGACAACTCACACACGGTCATCTGATCCCAAGCTAAGCAGAGCTTGTGTTATGGTAACCAGACAACTGATATACATACTTATATAGTTTATAAATACATACATATTATAGATAAATTACACCCAGACACAGAATACACTATCATGCTCATCACACAAAGTTTGTCCTGAGTGGGAATCGAACCCACGACTTTTGGCTTAGCAGTCAGGGTCACTAACCACTAGACCAACAGGCCCGTCATTTGATAATTTCCTATTCCAAAAAATTCACTGAAAAACACTGCAGTTTTAAATACCCAGCAACATGAAAGTGATGTATGTTATAAAATGTTGCACATACTCTTAACACGTATAGTAGATTTTATATTTAGCTTGCACGTAAAGAGAACAAAACGTCTTAATTGGGCCGTACATCGTAACATGAATTCTTGGCATCAATTCGTGCTGCGGTAAGTCAAACGATATAATTTTGATCAGCGTATTTTATCTTTAAGAGAAAGCTGGGGAGATTTTACGTCTGTTTAAACATGATAATCTCTAGAATCTAGATTTTTGAGGAATAGTATAGCCTATATCGTCCCCGTATTTGGAAAACTAAATAACTCCGTTTTTGGCGAAATTGACTTTTTCCTATTTTTAAATCATCCAAAACATGACGCATGTTTCTGTCTTACAGGGATGTTTTTATCTTAATCCGTTCCAAAAATATAGCCATTTTTGTGGTTCAGATGGAATAATGCATATCTTCAAACTTGTTTCAATTTTTTGAAGGAAAAATAAATAACTCAATAAATAAATCAATAACTGTGGTCAATGATTAGTTGAATTTTTAATAAATTAAATAAAATAAGTTGTTGATTTTTTCTTCAATTTACAAATTCTATCTCAAAACTAACAAAGTTCTAGAAAAACTAAATAACTGTACTTATTTAATTTTACTACTCAGAATTCTGTCAAAACGTACATTACTTTATGAACACTTGATGTTATCTATTTCTTCTACAACTAGATAATGATTATAATTACAAGATGTTAGGCAAATAAAATCAAATATATTAAGTTATTTATAATTGCCATAAAGACAAAATGTACGTAAGGTAAGTTATTAATTTTTTAGGAGAATTTGGCGCGAAATATTGTAGTGTCTATTCAATGAATGGGAACGAGGAAGAGCGCGGGGGGCAGCGCGGGTGTCAGCGCGTGCGACTGAAGCATCGCTCGCGTCGCGCAAATAAATTTAATAACACTTTAAGTAACAAATTAGGTAGTCAAAGCTTTGATATTAAAGATGGAAATATTTTGTTTAAACAATTCTTTTCAGTCGTCATGTCGTGATGGCCCAGTGGATAAGGTGCCCGCCTCTCGTGTAAGAGGTTGCGGGTTCAATTCATACGTACTTTCTAAAGATTATCTTGGACATCTCTGGCATCCCGTGCCTCGGAAAGCACGTAAAGCCGTTGGTCCCGGTTGTCATTCGTAGAACTTTGACAGTCGTTACTGGTTAGCCAGAAACTCTGACCAGTCTAACCAAGAGGTATCGTGTCGCCCAGTTACTGGGTTGTGGAGGTCTGGCAGGCAGTCGCTCCACGTAAAACACCGGTATCCAGCTGAATCCAGTGAGACTGGAAGCCGACCCCAACACGGTTGGGCTACAAAGGGCAACAAAGCTAGAAAGATGATGAATTCTTTTCTGTCGTGCAAACAGGGTTTAATAACATTTATAAGAAAAATACCAAAACTATTTGCCCTAAATTTCTATTCTCTGACTGGGCAACTAGGGGTATTAAAAAAGCAGGGACAGATTATTTGAGCTGTATGGCCTTAAGCCTTATAACAACACAGACACATACCTATTCCAAAATATTTAAAAATGTTTGCAAGGCAGCCAAAGCCTTCATTAGCAACAAGATTAAATCATCAGATAATAAAATAAAGGCTGTTTGGAAAGTGATCAATAATGAAACAAATAGGAATAAAGATATAACATTGATTACACCTTGGACCCTTCCCATGGTTGCATAAGCAAAAATGACGATTTGACTCAGGAATTTACGTCATTTTTACTAAAATACCAATAAAAATCACAGAAAGTTTAAATTCATCGCCCACATTTTAGCTGAATTCTACACAGCAGGCAGAAACATCTGTTTTTAGTAAATCAATTACTAAAAACAGATGTTTCTGCCTGCTGTGTAGAATTCAAGTTTAAGTTATTAACCTTAAAGGCTTTTAAGTAGATCAAAATCAAAGCAAATGAAGATCGTTCGGGCATGTCAAATAATGTTTGTAATTTGATTATTGAGACAATAGCGCTCTATTTAGCATATGTGTTTAATTTGTGTATAGATCAAGGGCTTCTCCGGATTTAATGAAGTACAACAAAGTTATACCAATTTTCACATTCTCGGATAGCAAAGACACTAATAATTATAGACCTGTTTCTTTTTTAGCGGTTCTCAGCAAAGTATTTGAAAAAATAATGCTTAATCAAATGCTTAGTCTTTTTAACTGCAATACAATTTTACATGACCATTATTATGGTTACAAAGGACGTTGTACTGGCGCCGGTGATGCTTTAATTAAACATATATTTCAAGCATGGGAAGAGTCGCAAGATGGCGTTTTCTGCGACCTCTCTAAATCATTTGATTGCGTGAACCATATAACACTTCTTTTGAAGCTTGAGCATTACGGGCTCGATAAATTAGCGCTTAGCTTAGTAAAATCCTATTTGAATAATAGACTGCAACAGGTACAAATTAACGGTGTAAATTCAGTGGGCTTAAAGGTGAAAATGGGCGCACTGCAGGGATCTATATTGGGTTCATTCCTATTTTTATTTTATATAAATGATTTACCAAGTTTACTGGAAAACCAACCGCAGATGGTGTTATTTGCCGATAACACTTCACTGATTTTTAAAGTGAATAGACATGTACAACATCTTGACCAAGTAAATAATGCTATGCTTGATATCCAGAACTGGTTTACTGTAAATAATTTAGTATTAAATGAAAAAAAAACTAAACAAATAACATTCACTTTACCCAATGTTAGAAGAACTAGTTGTAATGTTGTATTAAATAGGGATGTACTAGAGTTCGTCGATAAAACAGTTTTCCTGGGGATTACGCTTGACTCAAAGCTGCAGTGGGGTCCTCACTTAACATCAGCCACTTTCGCTGTCAGAAAAATCCGACAATTAACTGACGTTGATACTGCAAGACTTGTCTATTTTAGCTATTTTCTAATGTAATGTCTTAGGGTATTTTGCTTTGGGGACGCTGCAGATATAGATTCCATCATTATTCTGCAAAAGAGGGCTATCAGAGTCTTATGTAATCTTCACAGAAGCGAATCTCTAAGGAATCTGTTTAAAAATATTAACATAATGACGATGCCTTGTCAACATAAATAATAATATATGAAAACAATATGTACGTTCGAAAAATCTGCATCTTTTAAAAAAAAATAAGTAGTTATCTATTGCTTAGGTAAAATATAACATATTTTATGTTAAAATACAACTTTTTATTTTAATTTGCACCAATAACCGTTAAACAATATCAAAGTAATAAACGTTCAACTTTTACATTTAAACATATTTCACGTTTGATAAATTCAATAACTGCATTTATTTCACCTTCTTTTACTCTACCAGATGGATCTAGGTTGTAGGAAAACTAAATAAATAGCCGAAATAAATAACTAATTGCAGTTACGTTACAAAAAGTAGTTGTGGCAAAATTAAACAACTTGGTTTTATATTTTTTATTTTTTTATAGTTGAAGATAGAGTCCAGTTTATTTAAGCATAATGTAAAAGGTAATCAGGTCCACAAAATATAAAATTACCGACAGTAAAATTGTCTCAAATTTTTTAACAAATGAACATTTACTGAAAAAAAATCACTAAATCGCGTTTATCTCAAAACTAGAAAATCGGAGTTATTTAGTTTTCCAACTACGGGGACGATATTGAAGTATTTTCATGAGGATGGATTGGATATACTGACGGATCTATACATGTTTAAAATTCTGTCTCTAGTAGCCAAATCTGCCGATATTATAAACAAGCTGTCCCCTACGGTTTCACCCGCGCTGTGTTAGGTTTTTAGTTACTGCTCCGCTCTTTTAGGTGATAGCGTAACGTTATGTAGCCTATGTATTATTCTGTTAAATAAATTCCATAAAGATCCATTCAGTAATTCTTGCGTGAAAGAGTAAGAAACATCCATCGCACAAATTAAATTAGCAGAATTATTGTGAGTGACCATAAGTCCATCTGGTTTTACTAGCTAGTAGATAAAAGGCCATGAAAACAAATAAAAGTAAAACAATAATAAACTAAAACATACGCACAGTATATTGCTCAGTTTTATTTGTGTACTGAACTGTTATTGCTGATGAAAATCATGCTTTTCTATAAGCTCGCCACATGCGGTGCGATTGTAGAGAGCGACAATTCTGGGCGACAATAATTGTCCCATGGACCACAGGGGTCAGGGGTGACTAGTGAACATGAGCCTGCGTTTAAAACTCAGTATGGGTTAGTCAGTGCTATAATTGAGTTTTTCCATCAAACATTTTACCGGCTCTTAGATCTTTGACAGTCGTTAAAGGTAGGAAAAGGCCAGAAAATCTGATCTGTATGTTATTTTGTCATTGTCAGTAATTGGATTGTGGAGCTGCCTAGGAAATAAAATTATTACAAGCCGAATAGGTTTCCTGCGATTTAGAAAAATACCAAGAAGTCGTTTAAAAGCCTTCCAATGGCATTAACTAATATTATTTTTAAACGGACATCTCAAACTTGGATTCATACCTAGTAAATATAAGTCTGAAATTGCAAAAAAGCCTTGAGCAAGCGTGGTGATTATTGCTCGCGCCTTCCCAGTATGAGAGACCTTAGTTCAGCAGTGGGAGCGTAATCGATATAATTTTTATTATATTTTTCTCGTCTTACATTAAGGACTTGCTCCATATAAATTGGTATTATTTGGTATCAGGTAACACTGGAAGCTGACCCCAGCGTAATTAGTTACAAGAACGGCAGAGCAGTCTGAGAAACATCCGTTCCCCAGCATAGTATCTTCGTCGAGGCATCCCTACTGATGGTGGAGACTAATTACAGGTATAACAGACAGAAATAAAACATTGTTCCACTGTTTTTATAACAAACGATTTGATTAATGTTTCGCCGTACGATGTTGTACATTGTTGCCTTTGTTTATTATGTTACAGTGTGTGGCCGGCCTAAAAGTTTGCGAAGATTTATAGTGTCTTAAAATAAAATGATTGATGTTCAAAACATTTACGCGTTCGATGTTCTAATGCAGAGGAAATATAAGCAGAACATAGAGTGGAAATAAAAATTGATAGTGTTTGAAGCCCGTTTACTGAACTGTAAGTGAATGAGTGATATTACCTTAACTCACTCATTCACCAACACGTACACATTGCTTGTTTTATAAAAGTATTCTATGTGTCAATACACTATTTGACCCCGCGGTTTCATCTGCGTTTTTAGTTACTGCTCCGCTCCCGTAGAGCGTAGCGTTATGTTACATAACCTATAATCTTCCTCAATCAATGAGTTATCCAACACCAAAAGATTTTTCAATTCGGACCAGTAGTTCCAGAGATTAGAGCGTTCAATCAAAGAAACAAACTGACTGTTGAGCTTTATAATTTTAGTAAAATTTAGATTATGATCGTTTAACATAATGTTGATTTATTAAATGTTTATTCAGTTAGTTAAGATCAGTTTGAATGAGGCTGTTTCCAGCCAGTATGCAATTCAATCAAAACATTTGAAGATCGACTCGACTCCTTGACCCAGTAGGCGGATATCGAGTGTCTATGGTACTCGTCTATGGGTGTCAAGTTTTTGTTTTTTAATACTTTTTAATCTTTTGTTTTTTGTTGAAGGGAAGTTGATTGTTGTGATTGTTTAAATATCCTATATACATGTATTTAAAATGGTAAACTCAGTGACTAACTGATTTTCATTGTTACTAGTAAATAAATAAATATGAAAATGTAAAGATGCTTACCTTTTAACGACCAACCGACAGCCGGCTGTCGGGCTGCTATTGTTTTTTTATTGTGTCTCGAATCACGTGTGTTCGAAGGTTTAAAAAAGCAGGATAACTTTAGCGACATGTTTAGCTGACTTGGTCATAAAGTTGAATTTGGGAGATTTGTAATATTTAATTTAGGGCCGATTTTTCAATCGCCAGATAACTTTTATCTGAAGAGTATGTTTGACGTTTTGACAGTTTTTGTATAGAAAATATGTCAAACCGTCATATTTATTCCTCACATAGAAGTTAACTGATGATTGAAAAATCAGCCCTTAATAATCAACATTTATTGTCCCACTGCAGAGCAAAGGCGTCTTTTTCGCAAGTACCTATATGTATTCATTATGCAAATTCACCCAACTTATTGTTGTATGTCTTTTTATTAAAATAACCTGCCTCAACACGATACTATTATCACCTACAGATTACCGACTAACTTGCAAAAACCACAAATTAATATAAACTTCAAAAAATATTCTAAAACCACCAATAAATATTTAAATGTAGCCGCAACTATAAAACTCTTGATAATGTTACCGAACACATAAAACTAAGAAACATGTAACGGAAGCACAATGTACGAAAATATGTAGGTTGGTATGCGCGTAAATCATTTTTACAGCAACCACTACTATTTAGTTACAGAAGGTCCATTGATATTTCTTAGTTTCGTTACCGAAAGATCGGGACCCTGTTTGTCAAGTCTGACACGCCCTCGTGCCCCGCCCAGGGCGGGAGAAGTAAAAAAAAATCAAAATTCAAGACATTTATTTTACTTAAAGAAAGAAAGAAAAACGTGTCGTGATGGCCCAGTAGATAAGGCGCCCGCCTCTCGTGTAAGAGGTTGTGGGTTCGAATCCGGGCAAGTACCAATGTGACTTTTTCAATTCATATGTACTTTCTAAAGTTTATCTTAGACATCACTGACATCCCGTGCCTCGGAAAGCACGTAAAGCCGTTGGTCCCGGTTGTCATTCGTAGAACTTCGACAGTCGTTACTGGTTAGCCAGAAACTATGACCAGTCTAACCAAGAGGTATCGTGTCGCCCAGTTACTGGGTTGTGGAGGTCAGGTAGGCAGTCGCTCCACGTAAAACACCGGTATCCAGCTGAATCCGGTTAGGCTGGCAGCCGACCCCAACACGATTGGGAAAAGGCTAGGGAGATGATGATGAAAGAAAGAAAGAAAAACATTTATTTTGGTCACACACAGGAAAAGAAAAATAACACAAACAAAAAACATGAAACTATATAACAAAAACAAAAAAAAACCTGTGCGAGGCCAAAAACGGTCCCTATCTCAGCATGAACTTAGACGATTTATAAGCACTTATGAATTGTCAAAGAGTCGGTGGGTTAGTCAGAAAAGTGACGCTAATTGCCTGTTCCAAAACGTAGATCTCTATGGAGAAGAAAAGGCAAGTACCTCCACGGACACTCTTTAAAAAAAAACATGTCTTACAAAATCATTTGATGATTTCCCACTCACAAAAGAAAAAACCCTGTTTGTCAACGTGCTCTAACTTATTAACCACTAGCTTTCTTTCATCCACTATTTTATCCCTTTAGGAGCCAAACTCCCCAAAATCCTTGCCTAGTTGCCACCAAATACACACAAAGAACACTCCTTCCAATTTAAGTTTCATGTTTCTAGAACCAGTGGTAGGGGCTGCGATGACATTTCAACAATCAGCCAGCTTACCATTTTGTATATTATTACTAGCTTCTGCCCGCGGCTTCGCTCGCGTTAGAAAGAGACAAAAAGTAGCCTATGTTACTCTCCATCCCTTCAACTATCTCCACTTCAAAAATCACGTCAATCCGTCGCTCCGTTTTGCCGTGAAAGAAAGACAAACAGACAGACAGACAGACAGACACACTCTCCCATTTATAATATCAGTATGGATATACAAATAGATTATAAATAATGTCGTGATGGCCCAGTGGATAAGGCGCCCGCCTCTCGTGTAAGAGGTTGTGTGGGTTCGAATCAGGGCAAGTACCAATGTGACTTCTTCAATTCATATATACTTCCTAAAGTTTATCTTGGACATCACTGACATCCCGTGCCTCGGAAAGCACGTTAAGCCGTTGGTCCCGGTTGTCGTTCTTAGAACTTTGACAGTCGTTACGGGAAAGCCAGAGAGTCTGACCAGTCTAACCAAAGGGTATCGTGTCGCCCAGTTACTGGGTTGTGGAGGTCTGATAGGCAGTCGCTTCACGTAAAACATGGTATCCAGCTGAATCCGGTTAAGCTGGAAGCCGACCCTAACATAGTTGAGAAAAGGCTAGGGAGATGATGATGATATAGATTATAAATAGAGATAGCACAAGATTACAATAGACTTTAGGCTTTTTTATTTTGAGATTGGTCTTCTGACTATCTTATTTTAGCAAAATTTTGCTATAATCAATAGTCTCCTAAAACGATATCCGCAATAATACCAAGGCTAAACCTGCTGTATATCTACAAAATAAAACCGAAAACCTTTACCCCTCACTAAAACTATGGTTTTGACATGAAAGAAAGAAAGAAAGAAGAAAACACATTTATTCTGGACACACACAGACACACAATTAAAAACAATAACAATAAACGAACAAGGCTTACAATATAAAGCCTGTGCGAGGCCAGAAAAGGCTCCTACCTCAGCATGGAGCTGCGTCAGAGAGTCGCAGCGCTGGTATTCTGACAGGGCCTAAAGTGACGTTACGGGCAGCCACGCAAGGCATAAGAATTCACATTGAATGAGTTCACATTCGCAGACCGAATGTAATGAAACTTCTATTTCTCCATTTGTTTATGAATATATTGGTTTAAAGTGCCGTTTATAAAAATACAAATAGGTACTGAATACTTACCGTAGATCGATGCCTACTAAAAGTTAGAAGACGCAACAGAGAAAAGGTCTCTTCTCATACAGAGAAATCAAGGACATCAAAGCGTGTCGGTGTTTAAACTCTAGAATCTAACCTGAAATATACCTTGCGTGGCTGCCCGTGACGACACTTTAGGCCCTGCCAGAATACCAGCGCTGCGTCTCTTTGACGCAGCTACATGCTGAGGTAGGAGCCTTTTCTGGCCTCGCACTGGATATATATTTTGTAAGCTTTGTTTGTTTATTGTTATTGTTTTTAATGTGTGTGTGTCCAGAATAAAAATGTTTTCTTTCTTTCTTTCTTTTTCTTTCAAATAATGAAAATCCACCTTAGTAGTATACTAGGTGTATTTTTGGTCGCGACGAAAATATCAGCTGTTTCTAATAGCTGTTTCAATAGTTTCATTTTGATTTCAGAGTTGGTTCCATAATAAAAGTTGTTTTTTTATGAGTAGAATCTTAGATTATATACATGTCTAGATGGAGAATTGCAAACAAACGATGCGCTAAAAATGTCACTAAATGCTTGACATGTGTGAGGACCGCTCGTGTACCTATTGTCGTCAAACTGTCAAAGTGTGCGTGTTTAGGGATGCCTGCTCATAATATGAACTTTCCTTTATGCCATTATTTATTAAAATGACAGTTTAACCAAATTATAAATAGGAATACATATTAATGCTTCGCGGCTCGCGCCTCGCGGCTGCACCAAAAAGAAAAACAAAAAATCCAGTAAAAATTAAATAGGTATAGTAATTTATCAAAACCCATCTCCTTCGATTTTATTGCCTGGGCTACGTTGTCCGATTTACAAATATGGTGGCATCTTATTTGCAAATATTTATCAATGATTAGCTTCAACAGGCTTGTCTTGATCGAAATATGATGTAATGATATTTGTATTTTGTCTCTCATAATTTCGCCGAATCTCCCTAGTAATAAAGTGACAACACTGACTAATCAAACTGACATTCAAAATCACGATTAGAAAAAACGTGTTTTCTTAAAATAATAGTAGTTAAAGAAAAAACTAACCGATGAACACTGATCTTGGTATTATTATTGGGTTTTTCTACATAATTTCGACACAATTGAACAGCACAAACCGGCATAATTAATTATTTATTGTGAGCACCTTATACGTTGACGTGTAAAATGACACTGACGTAAGGGAGAACCGTGTCTACTAAATTAGTAGTCTTTTTTTTGTCCCTTCAGAGTACGGTCAATGTGGCATCTAGACATGTATACAGGGTGTCCCACGGCTATGCCACATGGAGGGAAAGTACCTTAAATATTGTAGATATAACATTTTACTAAAAGAAGACATTATTTGAATTTTTAAAACAATTTAAATTGCATTCATAGATTTTTGAATAATTAAATGGTTGGGCCGGGAATCGAACTTGTTCCACGAGAAAAAATAATCACCCTATAGTTTTATCATTTTGATCGAAAGGTTTCATCATAAGGATTATTTTTTGCTAAATAACATAGTGTCAAAAATAAAAGGAAGACCGTGAATTTTAACATTTGATGTAAAATTTTGTTCTGAAAAGTTAAAAGCTTACATAGCCGTAAGGACATACAATTGACAGTGATAACTACTTATTACTAATTAATCTACTCACTTGAGTAGTACGCATCATTTAAATAAATAAATATCTACCACAACGAGACCAAAAAATCATCAGGGAACAAAATAATCAAAAGGTATCAAGATTTCAAGAAGAAGGGACTAGTTTTGAGCGTTTGATTAATTGACAAATTTTTTATTAAAAATGTTAAAATTCATGGTCTTCCTTTTATTTTTGACACTATGTTATTTAGCAAAAAATAATCCTTGTGACAAAGCCTTTCGATCGGTAGGATAAAACTACAGGCTGATTAATTTTCTTAAGTAACAGGTTCGATTCCCGGTTCAACTATGTAATTATTTAAATATCTATGAATGCAGTTTAAAATGTTTTCAAAATTCAAATAATGTCTTCTTTCAGTAAAATGTTCTATCTACAATATTTAAGGTACTTTCCCTCCATGTGGCATTGCCGTGGGACACCCTGTATAATCTAAGGAGAGTAGAATAATCTCCTAGCGGGTTGAGCAAGACCAAAAATACACCTAGTATAAAACAGGCGATACCGGTTATTTACCTAGAAAAAATCAGTACAGTCTGTTTTCTACGATTGCTAGGATCTAGGTCTTTGGTCTACCTAGATGATATAATAAATTAAAGATATTTCTTTTAATAATATCGGCTGTATAAAAAAGTAACAAATATAAAGACCAATTACAGAAAATACTATAAAATATGAAAAAACTGTCTCGTACCTATTTATAGACTTTCCTATCTGAAAATGTTCAGATTTTATTTATTGATGCCTTCTATCTAGAACACAGGTAATTGACATAAATATGATCAAAAGAAAATGTCGATGTCTGTTAGAACAGTGACATCAAACATAATAATTATATTCACAGATATGCTGTCTCAGTTTCGTAATTGTTTCTTTAGCTGTCCCCCGCGGTTTCACCCGCGTTATGTAAGGTTTTTGATTAAAGCTTCGTTTCCGTGGGACATAGCGTAATGTTAAGTAGCATATTATGTATTAATCTGATGTGGCAGATTAATCAAAATCCGTTGAGTAGTTTTTGCGTGTAAGAGTAACAAACATCCACACACACACACACATATACAAACTTTCACATTTATAATACCAGTACCCGCCCTAGCTTCGCACGGGTGTTACAAATCTTTAAAAATCCCGGCTTTTCTCTACTGTAATATGCACGTTTTATACATACAAACATTCCTCTTGAATAACTCTATCTCTAAAACCAAACCACATCAAAATCCGTTGCGGAGTTCAAAAGACCTATTCCTACGTAGGGACTAAGCGCGGGTCTGCGGGCGGCGACCGATGGGTAGCTCGCCGCCTGACTGGGACTCAGCACGTGAAGGACCTGCCTGCCGGTGTTGCGGAGTAGTTGTAATAGTTAGGGCCAGGCCACACGGTGCGGTGCGGCTCCGGCGCGGCGCCTGAGCAGTGCCGCAAAGGTTTCCTACATATAAAATTGTGTGTTCATATAAAATTGTCTACATATAACATTGCGACGCCGCACTGCTCGTGTGGCCGCCAGTGCGGTGCAGAGTAATGCGGTGCGGTGCGGTGCCGCACCGTGTGGCCTGGCCCTTACCATGGCCCCGGAACATAAAGAGCAACTGAAGGAACATGGGTGGGACAGACAGCAGAGAGCGAATTTGCTTGAAAATTAAACGAAAATCCAGTATTGCCGACAAAACTAAACTCAATCGACCTCAACGACCTGTCGCTTGCAACCAAAACATCAAGTTAATATGTAACTTATTAAGTTGATTAGCAATGTTCTGCTCAATAACAATCGATCAGTCTTGTTTGTGAACAAACATAGTTAATCTACGCATCCATCATGTAGTGATAAAAACGTAAACAGATCTGTGCGGCTTTATTTGTTAGCTACTACTAATGTTTGTTTGGTTGAATGCTAATCTCAGGAATTAATAGACTGCATTAAATTTTTCACATGCTAGAAATTTTTTAGTTTCGTGTATGAGTTATTTTGTCGTGTTTGGTCTGGTTAGTGTCCCTCACTGCTAAGCCGGAGTTCATGGGTTCAATTCGATTGGTTAGAGGGTTGCAATATTAGCCAGACCTACAGGGGGCGTACCACAAGCCCTTATAGCAGTTACTTTGATATTACTTTCAGTGGGAAAGGGACGGCGCTAGACAACGCGTCTAACTCTGTCACTTGCACACTCCTGCAACAGGACTAAAACACTCTTACTTTAAACGTCATGGTAAGGGGGCAGGTATTTATACCGAGTTTGATTGTTTGTTTTGTGTTTGTAAATAAACCACTAAATAAATAAATAAGTATCTTGGGACAACTCACACACGGCTATCTGATCCCAAACTAAGCACAGCTTGTACTATGGTAACCAGACATCTGATAAACATACATTACACATTATATAATTTATAAATACATACACATTATAAAAAAATTACACCTATAACCACAGCAAACAGTCATGTTCATCACACAAAAAGTTTATCCTGGCTATCGAATCCACATCCTCCGGCTTAGCAATCAAATCACAAACCCCTACACCAACAGGCCACTCTTGATTTACAAGTCCGCGAGTGTACAACAAATTCATCACTACAAACGAGGCCCTTTTGACTCTCGACATCAACAATTTGCTGCGAAGAAGGAAATAACAAGCCAGATTTATTAGCAGTCACAAAACATTCAATTCTGGTTACGTCCAGTTTGAACCAGTTTCAGCCAGTTTTATCCACTTTTAGCTAGTTTCTTTTCTATACAATGTGTAACTGAATTAATGCACTTTGAGAAAATAGTTTGTTCAGAATCGTTTACTGAATTCCCAAAAATAATTAAAACTACGTGAACTGCTGTCACACTTCCGCTGTACAGTTAAAACAAACTAAAATGGATGAAATACCCACTACGCTAGACCCTTATGCAAGTGCGACTGTGTGCATGCGTAGATTTGTAATGTGACTATAATTTTCTCCCACAATCTGTACGACTAATTTAAAAAAAAACAGTGTTTTAAACATAATAATAAAAATTCAGTGTATGGATGTTTTCCTTCACTCTGTCTGTGATGTCCAAGATAAACTTTTTAGAAAGTACATATGAACTGAAAAAGTCACATTGGTACTTGCCCGGATTCGAGCCCACAACCTCTTGAATGAGAGGCGGGTGCCTTAACCAGTACGCCATCACGACACTTGTGTAAACAATTTTATGTAAACAAGTTAGATCTAATTTATTTTAATACATTGTTTTGATAACTGTAAGCTGGCTAATAATTCACTGTAACTATGCTAAAATCAATGATATTTTAAGTAAAAAAGTGTAGATAGGTTATATGCAGTCAAAATGTGGCACATTAAAAATTTGCCAATTGGCAAACATGATACTGAGTATCGCGTTGACATTTGACGTTTATCTCTTTTTCACTCGCACTACTTCAATCATGTCATCCTACTTTGACGTGTAATGTATGTGTGCGTTAGTGTGCCGTTTTTTAAGATAGAATTTCGTTTGGGTAACCTATCTACGCCTTTTTTACTTAAAATATCATTGGCTAAAATAGTGGAAAATGTTTCTTTCATGAATGAATGTAAGAATGAGAAATATATTTTGCTTTCGAGGTTAAAGTTATTAATGTACTAGATTCTAACAATAGTTTGTGAAGATTTGATCTTGAATTCGTAGTGTTTTTCCGTTTTTTCTGTGTTGAATT